>CM057809.1:3440451-3602951 GCA_030067965.1 Latrodectus elegans
CTAGAGGCTGACAAAGTACTGGTTGTCTATCTGCATAGGTACTTATAAAATTTGGATTATAATGATCAAATTCAAAAGGTTATTTCTTGTAATTTCCATTAAGTGTTTCATTATCTCTCAACGCTCACGCTAATCTGTTGGGCATTTGACAAGAAAAAACATTATCTTGAACGAATGAATAGCTAGATTGTGGTATTGAATAGACTTTTCAGGCTATTCAATTGATAGGATATTTCGCTGTTGTTTACTCTAGACCTTTGCTTTGCGCAATAACTACAGCTAAGTTAACACAAATTTTTCTCACAAATAAAGATGCATGATCAAGGATTTACCTATTAAGCAAAATTCAGACTTGCTTTGAAAGAGCTTTAATTTAACATCAACCAGATTAAATAAAAGTCTATCTTGTTGAAAAAAATCAATATGAAGACGTCCTATCATGTCAACTACAGAGCTATGTATTTTCGGTAAATTTTATTCATTTCTTAAAACCTTCGTTTTCCTCTAAATTATTCATTTTACCAGCAATACCTTTGTAGAAAAGCTCACTAGATAGTTGTGAAAATTTCGCATCATATCCATGGTTAAGTGGTTTTTCAATAATATCTCTATAAGGGTATGTGTCGTTGCTAGAATAAACAGTTCGTTCATTCACACTTAAATCAACTTGAGAAAAGAGGGAATGTAAGAAAAGAATCACAGGACCAACTTAATTTTTTTGAGTTTTAGTTTTTCCCTCACTTTTTTTAAAATTCTTGCTTTCACATCTAGTAATGTTTGAGGAAGATCAAGATAATCCTCTCCATTACCAGAAACCAAAAATTCAATAGGTGCTCCATCTAACATTTGCGATGGGATGAAACTCAACCCAGTGTTCTCTTTTAATAACTGGAGGAGGAGAGAATAAATTAACTTCAGATTTTAGACACAAGGAAGAATTCTTCAGAATAAATGCCATTATATTTCTTTTCCACTTAAAGATCAAAGATATCACGTCCTGTCACCTTCCTCACTTTAGAAGAAAATGGAACGGGTTTGCTTTTTCTTTCTTTTATGCACCTTCCCTCTTCTGAGCTTGGTTGGTTGGTTGGGTTTTATGATGCATGGTCCAAAATTGGACATGCTGCGTCTCTTCTGAGCATGTCATCTGCCCATTTCGAGACCATTTTTTCTAATTTCCGACCAGTTTCTTTGCTTCTATTGTTTGATTGCTTAACATTCTGACCCTCTAACATATCCTTAGCAACGTGAGTGCCAGTATTCAGAACTTCTCTTCCAATAGACTTGAAACCACTGGTCAAAAATGGTAGTTCTGAACGATATAATTTTTAAACCAACCACAAATAACATACCCTTTTTGAAATGATGTCCCCGGTAAAAAGTTAAACCATTTCCTTTTTGATTAGTGTAATAATCATTGAAAGCGATTGATCAATATTCGTAAGGAATGAGCACTCTTTCAACTCAATTGCAAAACTGAATTAATTTTAAGAAACACTGAGTCTATGTAATTTTCTTCATTCTAAAATGTAAAATTGCAATTATTCTTCCTCGTTCAAAGTGTATTAGTTCTCCAGAATATAGTCGAAGTACCATTTCAACAGTTTCAATTTTTTCTTTTAATAACGGTAACATAATGTGGTCTTGTGAAGTGCACAGTAACAAAATCTACATTTTTTCCTTCAACTTGTACGATTCTTAAAAGAGGGGCTTGAACATTTCCTATAATTTGAGACCTATAATTTATTTCATGTTATTTATGTATATCACAATATACATAAATAACATGAAATAAAGATTTAGGATCCGCTACAAATGGGCTCTCTACTATACCGGTGAATTGACCTGGATTGAAGCCTAACAAACTTGATAGTTCTTCATGTAAAAGTACTTTAGCTTTTCCTTTGGTTTTTATTTTCACTCTTTTTGTGATTCGATGATGATGAAATTCAATTTTATTTTAGTGCGGTGCCAAAGTCATAACTTTTAGAAGATCTGGAATTGTCTTATAACATCCTGGGGGTACTCGCCTTCCTACAATTTTCCCGTTTCCAAGATCAAAACCGAATTGTTATTTTGACTAACATTGTTCCATGTATGTGGATAAATTAAATTTACGAGTCCAACTTCCCACTCATCGGAGCTTAAATAAATGGAAGAAGGTAACTGAGTTATAAAATGTGATATCTTATTTTCAGGGAAGTACAGCTTAGAGCTGTCACTAATTAGTGTCATGTAGAAAGGCATTTTTACTACTAAATAATTTTATAGTAAGCAGTTTCTTTACATTGCCTTGATATTACTAACCCAGGCATTAAACTTTTCAGGATATCCTTGACATTTTATAAAATAATCAGTTTTTCCTTTTCTCTTTCTTCTTTGTAATATTCTTTCAATTGGATAGAAACCTGAGTCGGCAACTTTTTGCAGTTCTTTTTTTATAGAATGTTCCTTTTAATATTTCCTCTCCTAAATATTTTCATTTATAAACTACTGGAGAACTAAGTGCAATTTCATGAACTGTAAATATTTCTCCTGCCCAATTCTGCTTATATCCTTTTTCAAATAACATTTTTTCTTTATTTATTCTAACAGTGTCTCCTACTTTGAATGCTGCTTTATTAGATTTCTTTACCATTTTTCATATAAAGATTGTTCCAAACTGTGTTTTCATTTACTTTGGTGACTGATATTGTCTCCATGTTAATGTTTCGATGGTAAGTGATTATAACTGCTTGTAAATTTATCGATTACATCAATATAACGTTTTGTGCCCATTTCAGTGAAATACTTCCACATTTTTTTTCAAAGTACGTATGAAACGTTCAACAACATAAGCTTTTGTCTTTATTATTTTTAGTAAAAAAATGAATTTTTATACTCATCAGATAATTTTATAAAAGTTTATTGGTAAATGTTTTCCCAAATCAGTTTGGAGATCTTTCTAAAAATATTCTTTAAAAGCCAATAAAATTTTATTAGATTTTTTAGTCTTCAGTGGAAAAACCCAAGCATACTTATGAAATACGTCGATACAAGTATATAAATAATTTTAGCCATCGTTGAAGAGTGTTAACGATTGTAAATCAACTATAAATCTGCTTAAAATTGATTATTTATACCACTACCAATAAATTATTTCTCATGAACTTGCGTCCGACTGGTTTATGAGAAGTGTATGAGTCTTTGATACTAACCACTTTTTTATATCAGATCGCTTCACTTGACCGTTTAATGCACGATAAATCGAATTTATACCTCTGAAGCTTGCTGGTTTGTTTGGTTTACAATGAAAAGTTTTCAAAGACATTGAAATCTGTTATGTTGAAAATAGTAAAATATAAAACTTAATGTTTACTTGGTGAAAAAATAACACAATGGATTTATAAGTTTAAATTTTACATTTATATATTTACATCCAAAATAATTTCACAAACAAAAAAACACTAAGAATATTATACATTATTTCGAAAATAACAAATTTTAATTAAATGAAATGATTTTAAAAAGTATGAAAAGGTATTTATATAAAACACGAACACAAAGAATCATAATAATCAAGCATTTTTATCTAAAATAATTTAATGGGTAAGAGGTCAGATGCAATATACAAATCTTTTGCATTTTTCAACAACAATGACATATTTAAATTACCAATAAATGAATCATTAATATTGTTGACAATTTGAGCATTAGTTTGAACGAATTCTTTAGCTAATTCTACTATGTCTATATTTAAAATTGCTAAATGACCAAAGTAGGATAGTCTATCTTCATGGTTGTAAGTAATGCATTCCTGCCCGAGTTGGTTCCCTAATGTATCTTGACAATCATTACATTCAAAAATATTTCCAATATTTTTCTCCAAATGAGTCTTAACAAGCTCCATTAAATAAGTAGTTAACACAATTTCTGTATCACAGTTCTGAATATCCTTGACTGTTGTCTGTCGTTTTCGAGACTTCCTATAGAACTTTTTTTAGGAAGAACTTCATCGAACATCAATGTAATAAAATCCAATGTGATATCTTTGAATTTCAATTACTTTAGCCAGTTTACTTTCTTTCAGCACACACACACCAGGAGCAAATTGTCTGGAAAGATCTGTACGTAATAAGAATCGTTGAAAGCTGAAGAATGGTACATCGTTGGTGAAAGTTCTGCACACAAACAACGAGTGTTTAACAATCTGAATTTCACCTTTGTAGAATGATACATCTGATTTCAGGCTGTTAGCAAGAGACTGCCACAAAAAGTTGCTGAATGTTACTCCCTTTTTAACAGGAATGAGTCTATTATTCTCGTTAGATGTATATTCTATTAGATGAACTCGTACAGCACCAGTACACAAAGTTCAAAATTACAGCATAGTTCTTATTACCAGGATGATAGTGATACATTGGAAGAGGATTGGATGGAATCGATGGATCAGACTTTGTCTCCTTGTTAAATCTAACCCTTTTAACTGGAGTTAAAAAATTAACAGCAACTCGGTTCATTGTCAGAGGAAAATCTCTAAGTAAAGTACAGTAAGAAATTGCAATAAGAACACATTATTTCAACAAGAGAAGTGTAAGAAACAGCTGAGGAGAAATAATTCGTTTCACCTGAATTTCATATTTTCGCTTCTTATTGGTTGATGAAAAACTGAGTCAACAGTTCATTGGTTTGTACAAAGTGATGTATACCTACGCACGCGGAATAATAAAATTGTATAGTAAAGTCGATTAAAGAAATATATATATATATATATATATATATATATATATATATATATATATATATATATATATATATATATATATATATATATATATATATATGTGTATATATATATATATATATACACCTCCATAAAGGTCCTAAAAATTGGAATGCATGAGAAAAAATGTGGAATGAAATCGTTATAAACATTGTGTGTAATCGTTATAAATATTGGTCTTTTTTGTATTAGGAAAATATATTTTTAAAGTAAACATTTCTTACAGTTTCTTTCGATTCAACTATTATCACAATGTATTCCAATTCAGAATATATTCTTATTCATGTTTTGAAACATTTAATCGTACAACGCAGCTGCCTGGTTGAAAAGCGGTTTCAATATTTAATACTTGTATTCATTTCCTTTTCACATATTGTTGCAATAGGTGATTTTCCAAATGCATAGTTCAATAGAAACTCATAAAATTTTACTACCTTCTTAAAAAACTATACCACTTTGGGAGAAGAAGACATGTAAAATAGATCTGTATTTAATCATTGGATTACTTTTGAAACATCAATGAAAAACATATTTTCAAGAAAAATAGTTTACAATAGCCAGATTTTAACTTTGTTCGAAATTGAATAGTGGATTACAAAAACTCTTTCTTGTTCGATAGAAGAAAAATTCCTTTAACAATTTTAATAATAGAATCTAACCCAATCGGTTTTTGTTGGCCACCTGGCCGGTTTAATAATAAAAAAATACTTTAGGCATAAAATGCGATAGGGGAAAAATAAGTAAAATTCAAAGTCGTTGAACTTTGAAAAAGTTGCTCACTCAAAAATTAAGAAACCTGGTTTTCATTATAATTTAATAAGCATTTAATCAATTGAAAAAAATTAAAGTGAAACTATTTTATTCGTTAATTCTTCCCCAATATTCCTCACATGTAAAGAGTTCAATATTTTATTAACAAATGTAGAAAAATATCATGACTTTTCATTACAAAATGCTGTATTAATTTGGTAAATAAGAGTTAATAAATATATCAACGAATAAATATTTCATAAAATTAAGCATTGTGTTTTAAGAATATAGAAATTATCAAAAAATTCTTTGTACTCTTTTTACTTAAATATTATGTATATTATGTAAAAATAATTCAATTGGAACTTTTTAGAATAAAAAAAATTAGTAAATATCCTCACATACATAAATGATTAAAATTATGTAAATGAACATTAAGTAATTCTTACTTCTAAGATATAAATGTGAGAAAAAATTTCTTGTATGTTAACACGAATACTGTTCAAAAGGAAGCAATACATCCTTATAGACGATATAGAACAAATAATAGTAAAATAGAAAAATAAAGTTTATTACTGTTTCTTTCATTTGAATAATGTAAAAATGTAATATTCATACTAAAAAATTAATGTTTCCATGCATTATTTTCATCTTCTAGACAGACAATTATAATATCAAACGAGAGGGAGTGCAGTGGGATAGGAATTGGAAAGTTCTCATCCCTTCTCTTCAAAGCTTCTCTTTGCACAGAACTCTTATTTCTTCCCTTCTAATATTTGATTTTATTCTGTATCAATAGGTCAATGAGCTAAAAAAGTATTTGAAAATTTAAACTATTTTTAGGCAGAATTTAAGAAAATAAAACTATAGTAATAAAAAAATACGATGCATGAGTAAGAAACATAATAATGTAAACATGAAATCTTAAGTATATTTAAATAAACAAATATTAAAAATCATACTTTGGACATTTAATACTTGGGTGTGCATAAACATAGCTGTTTGAAACAACAATATTCATTATACAGTAAGAAAAAAGAAGCAATATATATATATATATATATATATATATATATATATATATATATATATGTGAAGAATAAATTTTACAAGAGCGGTGATAATTCAATTAACATTATTAAGCCTTCGAAATTATCAGCACAAAGAAATTATTCTTAATTTGACTTCCTACGATAAAAGTTCAACGAATCAGATATCTACGTAATTATATTCTGTATTAAAATTATATTCAGCCTAAATATTACTACCATCATAAATTATCACAAATTTCTTCTATATCATAGGGCAAGTCTTTTGAAGATATGATAATATTCTAGGAGCATAGACTGCAGGATATTTACTAATAAAACAGTTAGCATCTGGATATTATGTATCAAATTCAAAATCTATATATCTGTAATAAAGAAAATAATTATTTGAATTAAATAAATAGAACACGTTATTGTAATTTAAAAGAAAGTAATCTATTAAAAGAATGATATTCTCATTAAATAATTAATTAAAACTTAGTAATTGAAGTTCGTAAATTAATGATTATCTACTAGTTTTTGAAAATTTTTATAACAATGTAACAAACATGATGAATTATTGCTATACAATGTTGCGAAGAACGGCAATAGCAGGAGTTTTTGCCTTCTCTTCCCATGCATGCGCAGTGTATCCGCGCCGCCTCTGCTGTCACTTAGAGCTTAAGTATTCTCTTTTACTTTAGTATTTTACACACTTCTGTTTTGGATATCTTTCTGTATGTGCTGTTAATAAATGTTTTGTGCTACGATGGCTTCTATTAATTTCTTTATCGGTGAGATACCCGCTTTGGATTAAGCACTCTCCACATACAATAAAACAAATACAAAATAATTTTGGATTTTTTCATTGTTTTATAATAGATACAGCTCTTATCATAATTTACATAATGGATTGTTCAACATTAAATAAAAATATATATGCATGCATACATAAATTTATTTCTAATGTTATAAGATTTTTGAATTAATCAACTGTAAAACAGGTGAAGCTTAATGAATAATGTTTTTACAAATTACAATAAAATATTTTTATATATATATAAACCAAGCTTTTTCTTATCGCATATACTAATATTCAAATCCATTGCAATTAAAATGATTTTTAAAAATACAAGACAGAAAACTACAATATAATAAAAGGTATAAGCAATATTTAAGCATCTTATTTACATGCAATCAAAAGACTTGGAAATGCATGCTTAACATGTTTCATGTTCTACCATTAAAAAAATCCATATATACAAATTATGTAAGGAATTGAAAATTTTGGAGTGCTTAAGTCATTGTTAGAAAATAGTGTTGATATAAAAGTTTAGTATTTTCATGAATATATATTTTAACATTCGTCCTCAAATTTGCAAAAAATATAGGTTTTATACTGCCGATGCTTCATTGAAGCAGCCTCTTATGGATACTTAGAGAAATAAATTCTGTAATAGAATAGAACAATAGATGGTCTATTTTTCATCACAAAATGTTATTTAGTTTTAGACTTTTTTTTATAAGTTCAAATATTTTTTCTCAATAAATTTCATTAGGCATTTCAAATTGTAATCATTTTATCTGAAAGAAAAAATACATACATATACACATATGTGTTTACTCAATAATATCATACATGTAAAAATTAGTTATGGTCAAGTGAATTATAAATATTGGTTATTTACAAGTAAGAATCAAAATCTAATTTTTTTCATAAGATATATGTATATATAGTTTTAACGATTTGAAACTTGTGTTCGATGCATTGTTGAATAATTCTATGTAATTTGGATCTTGTTTAGTTCGCAGGAGTCACAACCTCATCAAACTATGAATGGAAAGTTTCTAATGTATCAAAAATATTTACTACTCATAATATACGATTCGTCGTTCATTTAAAAAGTTATTTACTTTATGCCTATTTTACAGTTGGTATTTAGTTACAGAAACATTATCTATTTTGCTTAGATATCTATATATATATATATATATATATATATATATATATATATATATATATATATATATATATATATATATATATATATATATATATGTATGTATGTATGTATAAAGCATTTTATAAAACTGAAATAACCTACAAAGAAAATGTACTAAGAAATGGAGCACCATAATAACATTCACCTAAATATTCTCCCAGAAATCCACAGCAGAAAATGATACTGTTTCTTTTCTATAGACGATGACATACTTGATTCACAAGTTAGTTGAAAAGCAGCTGAACTAAATGAACTATAATCATTTTAAATACAATAAAATATAATAGGTATTTAAACTATATACTTCGAAAAATATAATAGGTATTTAAAAATATTATTATATATACATTCGTGATATAACTTAGGGCTTCAGTGAAGCTAAATCTGGATGATATAGTGAATCTGTAGAAAACTTCATTTTAAAGAATAATACTCTCATTATAAATAATTAATGTTGCATAAAAAATTCTAATCATTTTGATTTAAAATTTTTTCACTTGCTGACTAAATTAACTTCACTTGAGCCCCGTCCTTATCAAATAAAGAAAGTGCCCGACAAACATGAAAAAACTAAAAATGTTAAAAGAATCGAATTACTTAAAGATATTGATTTTTATATCAATTTCATTTACTAAAAATCATTAAATGTATGAGAAAATTAAAGAATATAAAACGTAACTTGAAAAATGTTACTGAGACTTAAAACTTCCGGGAAAAATTCTTGTACATCGCCCCAGAGAAAAGAAAAGCTCTGTTTTTACCTCAAGCTCTTTGTTGTAACCTCTTAGTCTACTGTCGCGTTACACGCGTGAAAAAATTCATGTTGAAATGTACACTCACTTCCAAAAGTTAAGCACGGAGAAGAAAATGCTAATTTCCGGAAACCAATCAGAATTGAAGAGGATGCAAATTGCTGCATATAGGTAAAAAACTTCTCTCCCCAATTAAGTACGAAAGGATTCATTTTATATCTTTAAGGCTTTTAAAAACCTTCCAGTCTTCATAATTACCAAAAAATATAGGTAAAGGTGTTTCAGGAAGTTTAACCTTAGATGCATTTTGTTTCTTATCAAATTCATTTGTACTTTTCAATTATGAAATAAAGAACTTCCGCCTTTTCTCAATTTTATCCAGAATTTCTGGAATCACCTCTAAGTTGTTTAAATGCTCATCAATGGTTACTTCTTCTGGTAATGTACAGTAGTCATTTCTTATTCAATCAAAAGTCTTATTTATAACTTCGATGTTATTCAGCTTTTGTAAAAGTTCCATATAATTTTCAGTTGCTTCCTGATAGTCCTTTGTAAAAAATTCTAACCTTACGATTTTTTTTTTTTTTTGATGGCACTACGTTGCCGATTCAAAACAGTTACTTGTTGCTTTGCCATAATTTTATCACCTTGTTTGTTCCTACTAACTAAAGAACTGTCAATGGACTACAATTTAATAAAAACAACATTTTAAAAAGGAAAAACGAATGACCGACGTCAGGCCCGTCTGTCACCTTCCATTGTTACAGCTACTCCCTTACAAAATTACGCAAGCCGTTCTCTCTTTGAATGAATAGGAGTGCCATCTATTTTATAACGGAGGTCTTAACACACACACACACAATTTAAAAGCTCATTTAATTAGCTTACTAATGCAGTATTTTCTGATTTTATACAAAATATAAAAGTGTATATTTTGTGCAATTTGCATGGAGAATATTTTTTATGTCATCACTTAAACATGAAAACTTATACATGTGTTGTAATAGTTTATCGTAAAAAAAAAAAAAAAAATAAATAAAACATTTTTTATTTCTTACACTCAAAAAATTGAGCATTTATTTGCCAACATTTTTGTTTTACAATTTTTTAACAAAATTTTATTTAATTAAATAAATCAACACTTTATTCTAAGACATATATAAAACTTTAATAGTCTTAATATTTTTAACAAAAATATTTGGAAAAGATAAAAAATTCTGTCCATGGATTAATTTCATGAAATACTATAAGTATAATATTTAAAATTCCGAATAAAAGAAAATATATTTTAACTTAAAAAGATATTTTTGAAGTATAATTAACATAAAATTTTGCTTTTTAGCTGCTTAAGATAATTGCAAATTATTTTTTTTTTAATTTCTCTCTAACAGTTTAATTAAATGGAATATTTTTAGTCAAGATCAATGTCCATTTTATGTACAATCAAAATTTTTCAATTATTTACTTTAATTTTTAATTTATCTATAAAAGTAACAACCTTCACTATAATTTCAAAACATTTCTTAATCAATATTTAAAGGATACATATATTTAAATACGAAATATTAAAAGGGATTTCCGCTTCATTACTTAAAATTTCTGGGAAATTCGATTTTGTGTTAAGAAAATGTGAAGTTTTGCAAAATATTTTTCCATAAAAAATTAAAAAAATACTAGCTATATTTTTTATTCACAATATTTCACTTTTACTGTCCAAAAAGCTTTATATCACAACTTAAATTGCTCGCACATTTTTTTTTTTTTTATCGAAAAGAAAATAATTTTTTGGAAATACATTCTTTACAGATAATCTTATAAATTAAATTATATTTTTATTCTAAAGAGTTTATTCTCAAACTCATTTGGTCACTAACTTTATAATGTGTCTTTTTAATACAGTCTTTCCCATTTATCCCAGTAAAAAAAAAAAAAAGAAGGAAAAATTTATTGCCAGCAATATTAACATTCAAATCTTGTTTATTTCTTATTTTAAAAGTGATTTACGTAATTCATGTCAGTCAAGATTTTTTTTTTTCAATTTTCGTTAAAACTGGGTATATTAACAAGATAATGATCATATACAAACTCCCGCGTCTCTGAAAATGGATATATCTTGTCAAAAAAATGTTTAATGCAATGATCGTTACAGTATCCTGGCATAAAAACTTAAGAAAATATCAGAATTCCCTCAATAAATATGATTAAATGCATAAATATATCAACTACACATAGTGAATTACAAATAGTGATAGGATTTGATCACAGTTATTAAAACTGTTGAATTCCAAGTAACCATAGCTCATTTTCTCATATTTAATTTTGTGTAGCTTATTATAATATCCATGAATGCGGTACACGTATTGCACACTTATTACAAACGTGAAGGAAATCTAGATAATTTTATGCAATTTAGGTTTGTGTAAAATGAAATTATGTTTGATTTTTTTTTATTTATGGTAATGTGAGGAAAAATTTACTAAATAACATTATAAATATCTCCCTAGAAAAAATTAATCTTGAATCCCATAGGAAAGTTAATCTTGAATTCCTTCAAAAATTGCATTTTGAAATTGAAAATTAATCAAAGATGAAAATTTCATTTTCTAACTGTAAGTATTTATTTATCATTTATGATTAAAAATTATGAACAGTTTGAGATTTTTCTTTTTTTTCAGACATCCCGTTTGTACATATGAGCACACCCGTATGTACATGTATAGCAATAAAAAAATAAAGTTTTGCTGATCATAGTGGTTTTTATTCTTTATTTATCCATAGACACTCTACTTAAATATTATTAATGAGCCCAAAAGAATGTATGATACTACTGATAAATAGATAAACATTCCTTCCCATGATTTTACAAATTTAAACTACTAAACAAAATTACTTTTTTGTTCAATGCTTCCAAATTTATTCATAATAAAGACCTTACTTACATTAATATGTTAAGTTAGTTCATTATTATGCATAAAACTTTAATGGATTTGAAAATAAATGGGTCATTTTGGAGTTTAATGTAATCATAAAACTATTTAAAATAAAAATAAATTATTTCATTTGTTTTCATTATTGCTCAATAGATGGCGACTCAAAATAAAATTAATTATATATTAAAATTACTGGAAAATCCATTTTATCAGTAACACATGTCTGTAATTATTAAGAAAAAAAGTCTTTCAAAATAGGTTTGCTTTTGTTTCTCGCATAAAATCAAATATTTTCACATTTATCAATAATGAAAATCATTAAAATACCAAAACTTTAATGGAGATAAAAATAAATAATGTTCATTGTTTGATTTTGAATTACGAACATATATATTCGAATATTTCACTCTAAGCATTGTATTCAAATACTAATCTAGTATGAGTCACGAAAACTATTCAAATATTCTTGAATTGATACAAAATAAAGAAATGTCTAGTTGTCTAGAGGAGGCACTTTAGAAATAGAAATAAATTTAAACAAAAATATCAATGTGATTATTTTAATAAAATAAGTTCCAAATAATTTCGCATTATGTGCTGATTTTCTCTGTAAATGTTTTGTGAGTGATTTATTATTAGTTTTGTTTACGATTGGTGTTTTGTGAGTGATTGTTGTGCAGTTTACGGCAACGTTCTGGCATTTTTATACTGTTGGAGTTGCTGGAAATAAGGGAACTGTTAAAAGTAACTTTTATTAAAAAAAAAATAATAATTGTTTTAAATTTTATGAACTTTCAATTTCTCTCTTGTTTTAAGTTGAAGGAATTTTTAATTATGCATAAATCGTATGTTTTCTTGAGAAATCGAGCCTAATTAATTAAGGGAAGAGAAATTTTGAAATAATTTTAGATTTTTAGAGATAGTATTAAGATGGTAAATTATGCTTCATATTGTTTTAATATAAAAAATATTATACAGATCACTTCTTTAACAATCCAAATTTTAAATAAGAAAGAAAGAAGATATCTGAGGTCTTGCCACTGTTTATAATCTTAATTTCAAAAATTATATTTCTCTTCATAAAATATTTTGAAATACAGAATTAATTTTACATATTATTTGCATAAAATTTGTTTTGAATTTGTTAAATATAATTTATCAAAAAATTATATCCTATACCTTTATTTGAGTTGATAACAACAAGTTAATAAGTTTTTTTTTCTATATCCAATTTTAAAATGCCATTTAAGTTACCATAGAATTCTATAGATGGCAGCACTAAATTATTTCTTTTTGCATTCATTAATAATATGTAACTCATTTCGTTTTTTTCTTTTGTTTATAGATTGCTGATAGTGTTTTAAAATATTTCATAGTGTTTTTTAAGTAATTACATTTCTTCTTTTTCCAAATCTGAGATACTCGATGTAAAAGCGAGGAAAAAATATTTTCAAATTTAATCTTTTTGCAACATGTTTGTATAAATCCCACACAGTGTTCCGTTATAATCAAACAATTTATAGGCTAAAAAGTAAGTTCCATATTTTCAACTTTAGTCTAAAATCAAATTAATGAGTCTAATTATATGTTCAAGGAATGTATTATTATATTCCGATTAAAAACTAGGCAATTTTTCAAATTTTATAAGGAAATATATGTTTGGTGTTTAAAATGTTAATTTTTCATTTATATTCTTATTGATCTCTTAATAATTCCTGAAAGATAAACATAATTTTCCTATAAATTAAACAGTTATAATGGTAAGAGCTTTGCTTACCCATTAGCTCGTTCTGAGTTCATATTCCATGTGGAATGGAAGTTATCTTAGTCTACCTATTGCAGTGTTTCCGTTTGTATGTGAAGGTTGCTCCCGCGTGTTAGTTATCATTTCACACCCCTAGGTATTTCATCTATAATAATTCACTAAGCAATTCTACTTTGGTGTAAGAATAAATATCATTTCTTCATTCCATCAAGCAATTTTTATCTCACAAAAATGGATTTTAATACGTTATGCGAAGCAAGTCTAAGTTTGAACTCTAGTTGATATCGTAAGTGATTGTGATACGTTTCTCTGGTTTCCTTCCTGACTGTAGTGAACCATGGGAGAGTAGATCGATCCTTCTCTCCACACTTAACACCAATGAATGAATAGGAGATGCTGCGCAACCTTTGCAGTGCATAAACCCTCATTAAAAG
This sequence comes from Latrodectus elegans, assembly GCA_030067965.1. NCBI lineage: Eukaryota > Metazoa > Arthropoda > Arachnida > Araneae > Theridiidae > Latrodectus > Latrodectus elegans. Next base: position 3,454,876 of record CM057809.1, read on the forward strand.
GTAGTCTACGATTTGGTCAGGCATCGAATCCACTTCCTTTCATATGGCAGTACTCTCCACAGCAAACTACTGCATGCTCACGAGGTTTCTTTAAAAAAGAAATAAAATACCTGTTAAAAATTTAATTCATAAACCATAAAAATAAATTGGTATTAGCAATCGTACTCATTATTTATGAATACTGTTTTTGTCAGTATACTGACTAATTATTGATGTCGTACTGACAAAGAAATACATATGAACAAACAGCAGTTTGTAAAAAAATTTAGTATTCAAATTCCAAATGTTTCCTACGTTGGAAAAATATTTCATTCAAAGTAAATATTTATTCAAAGTAAATTTTATTGAAAAAATATTGTACAAAATCTATAAGTAGATATAGTTTCTCTAACATAATATGAAATGTCTCACATTGTAGCATTTGAATAAACGCATTTATACTTTTTAAAACGAAAAAATAAATTAAATATCCAGTGCATAGATATGATTTAATTTGTTATTCAAAGCAAATAATAAAAAAATTTAATGTGAGAATTTATAACAATTAAGCTAAATAATTAGATGTAATTAGCAAGTAGATTTAAGATTTCCTATTTTTAAATTGCAAGCAAGGAGATCTTAATGTTTTTAAATCCCCACGATCCTGTTTCATTTACGGATAATTATTTGCCAATGGATACTACAAATAGGAAAGACGTGTTATAACTTTGATTTTCTGCGTGACCATATTTATCTCAAATATACAATAGACTTGCATATTTGAAGGTAAAGGGTATTCCTGTTATAATCGGCATTCTTTACAGCTAACTAACACAGTTGCCGAATGAAAATAAATTCGTGATTATTTTCTTATTAATTTTTTATCTTTCTAGTAAATTAAGTTAAATAAAAAATAATATATTTGTGTTCAACATTGTTAATGCTGAGCTTGCTCTAAGTAAAGTGTGTTTTAACTTTAACCCAAGCATTATTGTTAAACGAAAAGCTTTTTAAAGGCTAGATACAGAAAAAGCTAAATAATTTAAATATCATGATTTCAGATGAATTACTCATATTTACGGGCGTATAAAATGCACGTTTTTGTTGGAAAATTGATATGAAAAACGAAGTGCGTCCTATCCGTCGATACTCAGTTTTGGATTGCGTTTATTTTGGGAAACTTCCTCTATTCGGCGTTTTTCTTATTTCCTTACAGAGAGGAGGAATATTGCAGTTACGAAGAGTTCAATAAATTTTTGTGATAATGATTTGAGAGAAAATTCATTATAAAAAGATTAGTAATAAATTTTTATTTTTCGAAAATGTTTATTAAAACCATCATATACGCAAACAAACATAATTAAAGTTGCAAATTAATTTAAATAAGATCACAGAATAAACAAAAACTCAGCATACATGAAAACAATACGCTACACATACACACACATATAAGTGTGTCTCTTTGTGTATGTGTGTATACTGTGAAATTAATGAAAATATTACTGTTTGTTTATTTACTGCCTTTGTTTCTCTCTGCATATCTGCTGAATGATATCGCTGATATACTTAAGTACTTTGTTTCAAGGGAAACGTGACATTTCAACAGGTATTCTCCTCTACAATCTTTCAAATCAGTTAAGAGAAATGATATTTTATGAAATTTTAACGTGCCCTTTTAACACAACGGTCCATGGCAGAATCCGACATTGAATCTGGTTATTTCGAACATGAGGGCCTTTCTTCTCAGATTGCACAGACTTAGTAAATTACTGTACGATGTTTTACTTTTGCTAAGGAGTCTTCGATGATTGCCATTGATCCATCTCACCAAGAACTCAAATTGAATCTTTTCATTGATCTTTTTAAGGATCTATTAGCGAGGTTTGTTGGTTTGTTTTTCATTCTATAGACATTATTTACACTCGTAGATCAGCTAAACTGGAACTTAAATTTTATAGTGGATCCAAACTATAGCAAATATCCACAAATAGTAATCGAACCGCTATCTGTTCAAGTGAATACTACAATCACCGAAGTAATCATACACGAATTGTATATCTTTTTGTTTGAAATTTAGCCAATACGGTAGTATACTCTTCATATGATGGAAATTACTAATATTGAAGCAAATAAGAATGGATTAAATTATGATGTTGGCAATGTTTGTCAGGAGCCCGTATGTCATCATAATTCAAACTGAAACCGAAAACATTGCAGAGGAAAACATTTTTTGTGGTAAAAACATCTTTAAATGTGAAAATAAACCAACTACAACAAAAGGAGCCTTTGATTCTGAGTCAAAGATGTTCTGCATTAAGATGTGCGCAGGGAATCTTTTGCTGTCTATAATACAACAGATATTGACGAAGCGAGGAAGACACAATTATGTGACAGTGATTTAGAAGAAGACGTGTGATCAGTATCACCAGACGAAGGAGGTGTTTTCATGTCGTGGTGAGTTTATTGTAGCCCACTATCAGGGATTCAATTCTATTTTCCAATAATTGTTCTGGTATTGCTCTTTGTGTACGGGTTATGTATCTAGATTACAGAAGACTATTCAAATGCTTATATTCCTATGGGTTGCAGCGAATTTCAGACACCGTTAAATTATGTGTATTAGACACGACGCATTGCTTTCTGATCAATCCTTTATAGTAATCAAATAGCAAAACCCGCATTTTATTTTTTCTATACGCATCTCATGGGAGAATTCATTTTGTGACACATATAGGCATGAACACTTGTAATTTCAATAATTTGCATATCCTAACTGTTTTTGCATTTCCTGAAAATCTTCATTCACCTCGCATGACCCCTTCATGGAGCTATAATTTTAGCAAACAATATCATAATAATACTTATCATAATAATATCATGATAATCTTAAGAAAATATTGCATTATATAAGCATATTTACGATTTGACTCGTTTTTTCCCCATTTTTATCAAAGAAGAATAGTTAGAAATAAGAAGCGAACATTAACAATTAATGATTATTATTTATTCAATATACGGAAAACTTAGATCTTTAAAACTATGGAATAAGCCGTCTTAGTTTAAAATAGATTATGGGAGCAAAAAATCTTTTCTAGAATTGTTTTACCTTTGTGTGTGTGTGTGAATTTATTTTAACTTACTATAGCGAGTATATACAAACTTTATCTTCTGATGAACGATAAAGGTTGCTTTACGCGTGAACAAACTTGTATTACAAGACAAAACTTCACCTCACTTGGTAAGTGATATCTTTTTACCATCAGCAATTTTAATAATGCTTTCCTGAACGCTGTGAGCTTCACCCTTTTTGTTCTCCGATGTCAATTTACAGCGTCTCTCCATGATGGAAATGACTGGTCTTAGCAATGCAAAGCTCATTCGTGCATTCTTCAATGTCTGCAATAAGGATATGTCTCGAATGCTTTTTTAAGTAGCTTGACTTTAACTTTGCGAATCATATATTAGAAGTTATTTAAATTTTCATGCCATTGTTTCCATATATTAACTAAATTTTTTCTGGACGTAATTTCAAAATTAAGGATTTATTAAATAACACAAATTGATAATTAACTTTTATTTAATTTTAAATTTCATTTTGTAACATATTTCTGTATAGAAATAATTCTCATAATAAAAATCTATAAAACTTACTCGTGAAAAATAAAAGCTTATTTTTTTGTTCAATTAACTTAAATATAGGGTAATAATCAATTTTTAAATGATTTTGCAGTTTTGAAATAGAATATTGAGAAAATATAAACATTTAGTAATTGAAATGTTACTTTACTTGAGAAAATGTTTTGAACGAATATTAGTTAATGCTTTTGTAATATAAAAGAGAACACTCTTTTATATTACTTAACTCAATTATCACATGAAAAGCGCCTCCTCCACTACAACTTTATTCTCTGAAAAAAGGAATATTATTTTTAATAATGTCTGACAAAATTATATTCGCTTGACAAGAACCTGGAATGTGTATTTAATTTTTATTTATATTAGTCTAATTACAATTGCTTAGGAATCAACAATAAACAGTTTTGGACAATATTAGGACAGCTTTTGATGCTGGAGATAGCTTCTGAAAATTCACATAAAAGTATTTAAATATTATTAGAGAAAGACTAATTTAAGCACTAATTTCAAAATCTTTTAGTAATCCCAAAGTAAATATTCTATTGTTACATACTGGATGAATCTAGATAATTTTAATTTAATCAAGGAAATGAAATTTTTACCTGTAACTAAAATCGGGCAGTCTACAATTTATGAAATGTATATACTCCTTTTTAAGAAAAACGAGTTTGAAAAAAGTAATGATTTTAGAAATGAAATATGTGTACACAGCTTATGTACAAAGATTGAAATGTTTAAAATATCAACGCCATAGAACCCATCAACGGCAAACAATTGTACATTGAATGTTCAAGTATCGTTTTACAGTGGCTGTAAAACAACACTTAGTAGAGACGTATACTTTTATATGCCTTGGTGAGAATACCATCCTTCGATACCTCTGCTGCACATCCATCAATTGTTGCTCCAGATCTGTGACATCTTGTAGTGTTTGAATGTGGTGGCTCTTCCAGTTCCAGAAAATTTTGATTGAGAAATGATAGGGTGATCTTGCTGATAAAGGAAAAGTATTAACTCCATAGATATGGGAGCTGTATAGGGCAAATAATTATTGACAATAACTTTCAAGGTAGCTTACCATGAAAGGTAATGACATCAACTCAGAATAAAATCAACATATCATTGCTTTATTAAACTCATACATAAGGTGGTTAAATGTGACCTACTATAGTGGGATAAAGCACATCACTTATCCTACCTGAGATAATGGCTGTATGCCTCTGGAAAACAAAAGCTGACTGAGATAGCTTTCCCTGGACCTCTATACATAAATACAAAGGTTATCTGATCTAACAGAAAGAGATTCGTCGTTGGACCCTGCGTTACTAGTCTGATGAAAATGTTGTTAAGCTGCGACAGCATCTCAGATAACTTATTTGAAGTTGTAGGACTAAAGATGAGGGATCTCAGTCAAGTTTCTTGAGATGGTGGAAACATACACTAGACATATGAAATATGTTATTACACGTTGATAAATTGATGACAATAGGGACTTAATTGAAGTTCGAGTATAGCATATTATTATCTGATAGAATTTAGCATTTGTGCACCTAGGCCTTTCAGAACTTTATTTCATAGATAAGTTTCTTACAGAAATCTAAGTGCTGTCATCTGCACATAGACATGCCTGTACTGAAAAGGTAACGGCCTTTCACTCGATTTGCCTTCCAACTTTCCACGTTCTGATTATGGAAACAAATATGATGTTTACAGTTAACTATAAGAATTCCAATGATGTCATAATGGCGTTATTCGTTGTCTCCAAAGAGTCCTTTCTTTGCATCTCCAGAACAATGAGAAAAGATTCACTTCACTCATTTGCCGCAACAGTAATTTGTTTTATAACACGCAAGTTGTGCACATTGAAAATGTGTGATATGGTAGGAATTAACGTTCATTGGCTTAGAAAATGTAATTATAAGCACATACAGGATTTCCAGTTGATAGAATTAGATTCTCAAGGATGTTACGGTATTTTTTAAATATATATATAGTTTATGTTACGAGAATAATACATTTATGAAACATTTCACATAAAATGTATCATTTCTTCAAGTAAGTTAACATAAAAGAAATCTAAAATTGGAATTGTGATTCCAAATTTTTTTTACGTTCTTTGAATAATTTGAATTAGTGCACGGTGAATTTAATTTTTATATAATGATACACATAATTTTATTGTATATCATAGAAATATTCTGCATTTTAAAAATTTCCTTAATTATGTGAGTTCTGTTTAAACTTGGACGAAAACTGTCAAGTTGAAATTTTATTCTTAGTACCAAATTCCTTTCCCTATTTTGACAGTTAATACTTAAAAAAATTTCTATTATAAAAATTTTCAGATGATCCGATTAAGAAGCGTTATTTAAAATCATTTATTATTTATAGAGAATAAATGTTGAGGGGGGAAAAACAAACACTTTTTCTATTTCTTGAACAATTTCCTAGCAATGGTGAAAATTTTTGAGGTATCAAAAGAACTGATATTTGAAAGGAAAACATTTATATCTTCCTAAATAATAAATAATTCTAATAAATTTGTGAAGAGGAAAAGATATTTTATGTGACACGTGTAACTTATTACCCTAAATTCCATAAATTCACAACGCACTGTTTCTAAATTTTTTTTTTGAAAAAATGAATTTTTCTCAAAAAATTTTTTAAACAAATAAAAATGAAAAGTAATTTAAAAGGGAAGCTTTACTCTTCATTATCTGTTACAATTCTTTTTTATAAATTTGAAAGAAGCAAATCAGGGCTTAAAAAATGCTGTACTTTCCATATTAGTGGAGATTGAGTGAGCTCTTTATCATAGTATCGTGAAGCTGCTAAAATATTTCTTTAGCTGTGTCAATTTCCTGTCCTTAAAATAAAACGGAAATTCAACTCGATGTTTCGTTTTAAGATAAAAAGCTATCGGTCCTTTGCAATCCTAAATATGACATCGGCGGATTCGTCGCTTTTAGGCGGAAATACGATGCCGGAAGAGGACGTAAAAGCTTCCTTTGCTGACCCCCTACCCTTTTAAGACCTTTGCCAAGAACAATATGCTGTGCTTATTTTCACTTCTCCCTGACATTTACCGACAGACGCTTCTTTCATTGTCAACAAAGGTAAGGAGAGCGTCCATTTGTCACTGGGTAGCATGAACGTCTGCATGAAGAGATCTTGTGAGGATTGTGGCAAAACAATGATTGATGAAAGGGAATTGAGCTTGATGCAGGAAGTTCTCTTTCAACCCTTTATGCACAGTGGGGAACTGGTCTTAGAAGTGGAGTGTGGCTCAAATATTGGATGGTTGTTTATTTCCCGATTGTGCCAGGGATCTAAAGGTGCCTCAATTTTATTCCAAAATGCCTGGCTTACACCGAATGAGTTTCAGTTTATAAGCGGCCGAGAGACTGCCAAGGACTGGAAGCGAAGTATTCGACATAGAGGAAGAAGCCTTAAATTGCTCATGGCCAAAGGGTTTTTTGATTTCCACCCATCATTATGCGTTTGCAAGGGCACGCTTACGAAAGTTGTAAGTTTTTCTAACTGTATTGAATCGATGAATTGAAAATGTAAAAAAATGTTGCATAACTGTGTATAAAATATAGGTTTTAGTATGATCACATTATAGTAATTGGATTAATAATAAAAAAAAGATATCTAGACGAGAAATTTAAATTATTAATTGTAAACTTACAGTTAATAACAAACTTTTATTAATTATCCACAAATTTTCTATTTGAAAAGTGATATACAGTAATTAAATAACTCGTAATAAATTCCTTTACTATTTCAGAATGAAGAAGATGACTTATCTTCTCTAGTAAATTACTTAAAACAAATTATTTTAATGTCTGGAATATAATAAGTCATCAATTTTGATGTTGCTAAGGGTGCTTATACAATATTTTGAACTGAAGCAGTTTATATCTATTATTTTTCTTGTGTCTCTTGATTTTAATAAGCTTCAACAATTTTTAAATGTATAATTTAATCTAAAATTCACTTGTATATAATAAAACATAAATACAAATAATTTATTTCTTACAATAAATTTTTAAATTTTAGATGATATCTTTGCTAAAACTGGTGCCGTTTAACTTTCTTCTCGTGACTTTTTCATTTATTAAAACAAAACAATAATGAGAAGCAGGCGAATGATTTCATAAATATTTTGGAAAAATGTAAATTTTAATAATAACTTCTCACAGATTGAATTTGCTGTCGAGTGCTCCTAAAGTGATGATAAGAAACAAAGAAAGGATAAGAAATTAGAGTAAGTTTTAATAAAAATTGTCAAGTTGTGTCCCTGGTGCCTAATACTATTAGATGCAAGCAAAAAACTTTAGCATAAGAATCAAACGATTTAAATTCCAGAAAAAAGCCTCAGATTCTTGTTTCGAAAATTTAACATCGCTCAACATTGAAGAAATTCACGGATTCAATTCTGTAATGTGTCAAATAAACTAACCTAAAACATAGATTTAGTTATCAAGGTTTAATTTAAAATACAGAATAAAATATACTAATATATCATATTTTATTGTTTTGATTGCATAAATTAATCACTGTTAGCGAATTTTCATCATCATGTTGATATTCAAGATAATATTAAGACTGTTTTATGTACAATAATTGATAAAATTTCATTTTATTGATTTACACTCTACACGTTAATTTTTTTTAAAAAAATATCCTAATAGTTTTCTCAAAAAAGTAAAGAGTTTCTTTAATAATAATTTTCAAAGTTAAGAGTTTTTTTAATAAAGTTTTTCATAATAATGTTTACATTCAAACCAAAGGCGATATATAAATGCATAAAATTTCATCCTATTGATATAATTAAAATATCATTTTCTTCACTTGAACCAATATTGCCCCATTAAGACAATCAAATCTTTCAACTTAAACTTTTAAATTATTTTTTAATTAAGATAAATAGATAATGCGGGTTGCCTCAGTTGACGTGCTCCAGGGATGTAATCCCGGAGAAAGTTAACACTGCGTAACATAGGAACAGTAGGCTATCATTTTCAAGTAACTAATCGAATACGAGGTGAAAACGTCGTTTTGGTCCATGCATTCAAATGAAGCACTTTTCATAAAACAAAATCACAACATACTACCAGGCAGGCTCATGAAGGAATGCCAGGCTCCAACAATGCTTTGAGGAGTCCTATTTTTTCTGAATAAGCAACGTTAGTAACTAATTATTTTCCCTTATAGCATCACGCAGATAGCAGCAAAATCCGTAAAAATGGATTGACATCTAAAATGGGGCAAAAATTATTGATCTCGGGTAGATAGAACCATTAATTCTGGACTGTGACGCCACACACTTGGTTTGTTAGCTAATCTGCAAAAACTCGTGAGTTTTGAGTAGTTCTAATTACTTATCATCGATCTCGGTGAAAAATAATGTGAGATCAAATAATAAGAAATAATCTGTAGATCCTTTTCAGAGGGAAGTTATAAAAGGATTTTATTTATATGAGTATGCTCATGTTAAAATGTGACGTATGCAAAAAATGCTAACAAAGGTAGGGCATTTTTTGGAAATTTATTTATTTGCTCTTGTTTATAAAATATCAATAACTAATTAATGTATGACATGACACTTGATTTTGACACTATGCCATGGATAGTACAACAACTGACGGCTACTTAAAGTGTTTAACATCCGATGCGTATTATCTTCTGGGACATAGTGTCCATCATTCACCCCGGAAATTCCCAAGACAAGCATGCAATCAGTCAAAACACAACATCCCTCTCTCGATGTTCAACCGCTTTTAGATTTGAACCTGAAGTATTTTGCTTCCAAACATTATCATGAGTCTTTGTAATCCATGTTGCGCATTGAAATGTATGTTGTTACAAGCATGCATACAAACATTGTCATTTGAGTTAAAGCGCTCGCAATGACCACAGACTATAGAATGTATAGAATACTAATTATAATGCAAACGGATTTCCCTGGGATGTGAACCTAGAACCTCTGCATTTGAAAATGAAATGTCAACTAATGTATCTCATAGATGAATTGCTATGGTGGAATTCGTTACATTTGACGTTTCAAATTCGAAAAAATAAATAAACTTCAAAATCAACTTTTTTAAATGTAAGCTGGGATTGCTGAAATTATCCAATTGCACTGTTTTTGAATTATATTTTGCAAATAGTAAATGATGTTGAATAACAATTGCAATTGATAAGAGTTTCTTTATAAGTGATTGCAAACTCACTTCATTCGTTTATCAGTGTGCAATGAATGAATAAAATGAGTTATAAACTCCCTTCATTCATTAATAATAGATGATATTGCCTAAATATATATGTGAAATTTGCATATATACTTTTGTGTGTAATGAATGTTTAGATTTTAAGTCATAAGAAGTCACATTCACGATCTATCTTTAAAAATTAAGAAAATATAAGTATACTTGATGATTTTAATGTAAATATCACCACCAGAGCAGAACTGAGTTATATAAATAAAACTATAATATTAAATAAGTCTAATTTGTGTAAGATGAATATATAGGTTTAAAATTAAGGTAATAAAATAAAATGTTTATCTCATAGTTACTGTTTATGATCATAGCATAAACAAACGAATGAAGCAATATTCTGACATATCTTTACATTCCCCGGAGAAGCTGAAAGTTATTAAGACATATAATGCAATTTAATTTGATTTTTAAGAATGATTCGAGCTATCTCTGACATTTTTTTAAACATGTTTTAGCTAGAAAGGTTTAAAAGCATTCAAACCTAAGTTTAAAGATTTGATATCTTAAAAAAATATTGAATAAAGTATAATTCCCAACCGTGGTGAATTTTCTAATTTTTTATGGGAAAAATCTCACGACTTCCTGCATACTGTTACTAAATTTAATAATTAATCATCTCATTGTTTAACCATTTCAAAATGGAAATTTAATCATAAATGCACTGTATAGCTTAAGATAATAGGCAGTATTGTACATACACGAGCAGCATGCACATGTATACATGCATCTCAATGTGTTTTAGAAGCGCATTGAGATGTTTCATTTAACAATGTCTAGAGAAAACGAAAAGCAAAAAGGATTATTTATGAAATTTGGTCTATTGGATAATCTCCATACAAAGTATGCTTATGAAGTCATGATTGAGCATGAAATTGAATATACCAGTGAAACACTTTGAGAAATTATAAATTGATATGGAATTTAAATTTTATTTTAATTCATAAGATTCCTATTTGACAAAATTTTGTTTAATGAGTGGTAACAATTTAATTAAAATATGATTAAAATGTCCTTCATATATTTAGAATGTTGGAAAAGTATATTTTTTAGGAGTTTCTTTTAAAAGCTTTTGGAAACAAAAATGTTTTTTGAAAACCATATAAATTTTTATGCTAGTCCTTTAAAGTGTAAAAATGTAAGTAATATTAGTTATGTATAATATTATTTGAATATATTTAGAAGTAACTCACACACACACAAATATTGATAATGATTGACAATCTCGCTGATAAAATGGTGATGTAAATTAAGAAAAGTGCTTTTAAAGTATATTTGTTTTCTTTCCTTTCCGTCTCATTATTCAATTATTATCGTAAACTTGTGGCATATTCTGCGTGGTTCAAATTAATTGTTGAATTTTTCCCCTACCTCATCATTTTCCAACCGAAAATATTCTGAAGCCTCCGCCAAGATGAGCTTTGACCCGAGAACGATACATTGCCTCATGATGACATATTCTGAAAACTTTTTGAAACCCGTAACAGATAACATCGAGGAATTATTTTCTAGCTCTTTACTTCAAAACCAAACTTGAAACGAATACATTGACTCTCTCCACCTTCTCATCCTTTCAGCCGATGGCCTTCAGATAGCTCCGATGTCACGAATCGCTCTTGTCAAAACTCTTGGTAGTCATCAGAAGAAGAAGAAGGAAAAAAAAAAAAAAAAAAAAGAACTGGCCTTGCCATCGACGTGAGCCACGACCCCACGTTGAAGTGCCACTCTCGGATCATAAAGAAATTATCTAATCTTCTTGTGTAAATTAGAGAAATATATTCATCTAAAAACATGAATTAGAACGAACTTTGCACTCTGTAATAAATCAGTTATGTCAGTGTTAAGATCCGAACTTGCTTATGGATAACGTCATTATAAATGAGATGCTCTAATTTGTAGTATTCACTAGTTCTACAGAGGTCATTCCTGCAAAGAAATGTTACAAAATGCATCCTTCATGTGTCCCTCACCATCAGGCTAAAGTCGACCTGATGAGTTGAACTTTTGACTCTTTACTAAAAATATGATTCCTTCTGGCTTGATATATATTTTGAATCACATTTTTTTCTTATCTTTTCCTACACATTTCCTTTAGTCTCGAGGCTGTCGAACCAGGAATATTGTCATAAAATAGGGAAAATATAGTTCAGTTCATGGCAAAGTTTCTAAGGCCAATAATGGAGAATCTCAGAACATCATTCATTGGGACAAAAGACTTCATTACACAATTTCTCCATCTAACCTTTGGTGTAGAAATTTATTTATACCAGCATTTCTAATAAGAAAGCAATTACACATATAATAGTAATCTTTGAATTTTCTTATAATTTTAAAATATTTTTGGTGCAATTATTTTAGGTGAAATTCTCTCTGGTATATGTGATACCTAAAATAAAACTTGTTATAATGTACTTGAAAATAGTATAATAAACTATAAAATTGCATATGATCTCAAATTGTAAAATATTTTTGAAATGTGTCCATCAACTTATATTTAAATAAGTAAATTATATTTGTGTTAAAAATTTTAAAGAAATTACTTAAATTGTGCCAAAATATTGGTTATTTTTTTTGCTGATTTAAGAATTGCATACCGATTTGTATTTTTGAACGTATTTTATTATAAAATACTGATGAAATTTTGCTGATATTTGAGGATGCAATCTTAAGAACGCATTTAACAACGCATAGAAACAAAGATTCAAATACTACTCGAAAAATTGTAAAATTGTTGCATGTTTATTTTTAAACAGAAATTCGAAATCAGACCAATCAGAAGAAAAAGCAGACCCCAATACTATATTTTTAAAATATTTATATTGTATTTCATAATTAACTATAAAAATGGTATCGAAAAAATTGTAACATATATCAGCATTCATATTTTTGTTTAAAAATTAATGCCTATTATGCAGCAAATGGAAAATTGCGCCGATTAATATCAAAGTTATTTGACAAATCAAAACAAGACACAAATAAATATCTAACCTCTGGATTGGATTTAGAAGTAGTAATTTATTAAAGAAATATTTTTTCGATTTAAATAGTGGATATTAAGTGAAGGTTTAGAAATGTACCCTTAATAAATCATACCATATTTGGCGGTCCCATAAAATAAATTTGGTATTTTTTACATAATATTTAAACTTTTAAATGTATGCTTTAAACTTTAAACTAAAAGCAAATAATAGAATAAAAATAAAACAAAATATTCTTTCAATTTACTTATAAGCAATTTTATCTATACTTTTAATTGACTTCGATTCAAATTATTGTCTTCGCACTCTATTTTTTCTTGTTCCTACAGTTTTTTCCTTGTCGAGCTGGATTGCATAATAGATTTTTATTACCCTAGTTTTCTAATTTAAAATGTTTTTACAATGTATTGAAAAAACAATGTATACAATGGTGACTAACCAATTGAACAGCAAAAAATGTATATTATTAAAATATACAGTTTTTAAAGATATTATGTAGCGTATTTAATTAAAATTATCTCTTAGAAAGCATCGCTAAATCAAAGGAAATCTCAGGGTAATCCCAGTGTCAATACCGCAGATTGTATTGTTACATCGACAGATTATTCCAGAATCTTGATTTCGATCCATTCATTGGGTGAACATGAATGAAATTATTTTTTAATAATTTATTCCATTACATTTATTGATTATTTCTTTGGAAAACCTGATATTCTCAAACTGAATGCTGTTGGTCAGTATTAGAACATTATTTATGTCTTTTGAAATTTCTTAGGCGATTTTTGCATCCTATTTTTGGTACAACTATTCATTTAATTCCATTTAGAAACAGCTTCCTTTTTTCATTATTACTTCTTTATGTTTCTCGAAGTATTTGAGCTTACCATTTTAATGACAGCTAATTTTAAAAAAATGGATTCTTCTGGTATCTTAAGCATTTTTTTTTTCAATTTTACAAAAGTTCCCTATTTTTCTGATATACTCCTATGTTTTCTAACGGTGATGAAACAGTAATTTATAAAAATAAATTAAATAAAGTAGAAATTATCGTAAAAATTTATAAAATCTTTGCTTGGTTGAAATTGTTTCATTAATGGAATAAGTTACAAAATGTTAAAGTACAAGCTAAACATTTACAGTAAATGCAATAAAAATATTATATGAAGAAACAGCTACATGAGTAATGTGAATGTATGATTATAATTAATATGTCTATGATTTTGTATGTCAATGTGTGTATGTACATTACAAATTTTCATAATAATAGAGCATTATAAATAGAGGCTTTAATTTAAATGTGTAGATTATTAATTTTTAAATATATTTCTAAATATTTATAGAGTTTCACGTGTTTTATTGCTAATTATTTTATATTTATTATAATTTTTATTGATTTTAGTGAAGAAAAGTTTATTCTTTACACCACTTAGTTTTGAGAATTTGTTTTTACTCGATAATGTTTTTAATTATTAAATTAAATTTTAATTTGTTTTAATCATTGTTGTGGTTTTTGCTATATGTATTAAATAAATATCATGTTGATTCTGAAATTGATCATCACTATACAAAAGGTTGGTGATTTAGAATATCATAAACATTTCATTCGGTTCTTCATTGCTGTCTCAATTTATTTTAAATTTCACATATTTTTAAACTGAAATACGAATCAAAGATTCCATTATATGGATTAAAGAGAGAACTCTAATCATCTATGGAGTTTAATAGCTAACATTTTAAATAAAAAAGAAATCAATTAGGATTCAATATATCTAGACTATATTTATTTTCAAAAAATATATTTACACTAATATTTGCTTTATTTATTTTGGACATTTTATGTGTAGATATATTTAAAACTTCTGAGATATTTTGTCTTCATTTTTAAAAATAACAAATAAAAAATTTTTTTAATACTATGACTGTGAAAATCGGAAGCACCTTGAGACAACATCCGGGCACTACTTCCTCTACTCCACCACTCTTCACAACTGCAGAGAAAAAGAGTAGCATAGAGATAAGGGGAGTGTGAGTGTTTTTGTTTTTTGTTTTGTTTTGTTTTGTTTTAGTTTAGTTTAGTTTCAGCTGGGGTGCGGTACAGAGAGGAACTCACCATGTATTGAGACAATTTCTGTGAAGGGTGTAAGCCTACTTTTACAAGATTACTATGCTAATGGAGACACCAGTCACATTTTAAATAATTGACCAATAAGTTAGCCTTCTTAAGCCATTTTATGAATAAGTGTTTTGTAATTGGAGACATCAGTCTCGAAATTAATGATTAGTTATTTGTTTGGGCTTTTTAACAGCTCTATGTGTAAATATTGAATATTTGAGACCCCAATCTCATTTCATCATATATATCCAAGATCTACGCAAAACTCATTTACAATCGGATTACAATTTCGAAATAGTAGGAGAGAAAACTTCACTCTGATTGACATCACATTTTTTCCAAACATCGGACTGTCTTTTGAAGCAGATATTTATGTGTGCTCAAGAAAATACCATCTCTATTAAGGAATTTTCATAATAAAAGAACATTTCATTAAAAAAATAAATAATAAATAAGTATAATAAAAAAAAATGGTAACAGATGTGATAAAACGAAACTTAAACAAATGAATTCAGATATTGCGAATTAAAATAATTTGCATAACTATTTTTAAGGATAAAATTTTCCTTGCACAGATAACTTGTTATACTTAACTAAAACTGAGGTAGTGAATAGATATAATCATTAAGCTATATGTAAAACATCTTGATAAGTTTGGAAATGTTGGTGAAATTCAGTTGAAACTTGCCTGTAGAATGCAGAATATGTGGAGAATTATTTTGAGTGTATGTACTCCAATTGTTGTTCTTTTTGCTCTGAAAATGTAAAATATAAAACTTTTGTGCATATGATAGTCTACAAGCAGTAACTGCCTGAATTTAATACAAGCTGAAGATAACTGATACAAATGTTAAAACAAACAAACGTTTGATTCTTGTTTTAAGAGTTCGAGAGAGTTGCAAATGCAATGGATAAGAGTGTGTTGATAGTGTTGGTCATAAAAAAAATGAAAAAACTCTAGAAAATATCAATAAAATACGAACTATATCTCAAAATAACTAAAGGAAACTGATTTGCACAACGGACCGAAATACAAAGGAACGCTTCGAGTCAAATTATTTTTCAAGACTTGTAGCTCTTTCCTGACAGCATTCAAATTTATTAGGCGTTGAGCCTCACTGCAACTAAAAAGTGTTTGTATTTTATAAAAAATTCTGTTGATTCGACTGAGAACTATGAATTTGATATGAATATGGTTTAATTTAGCAATGAAGTTCCCTTTCACATTGATGGGTGGTGAATCAATGAAAAGAATTGATGCATTTGTAGAGATAAGAATCTGTATTTTGTCATCTAGAAATCTTTTGTCAAAATGGATTACTGTTTAGTGTACAGTGTCAAACTTTGGAATAATTGAACCAATATTGATTAAATGCACTTTACGCCAACAATAGTGTTGAACAGTATATCAAAATTAAAAAAAAAAATTCATTCCTGTTATACAGAGGGATTCAAATTTGGAAAATATGAAATTCATGTGAATTCGAATCGGATTGATCAATATAGTGTTTGAAGCCCTAGCATTGGTCTTTGGACAGCACCTTCTAATCATTAGTTTCCATAGGCCATTGGAATAGAATTCGTTTTTCCACTTTACCCCCCCCCCCTTAGTTTAACTCTTACGATTCTCCTTTGTACTTCAAGATTCAAGACAAAATTTTTGCAAATTAGTCTATAGCCACTGTTAAGACCAAAACTACCACTTAGGTGGTCATTAAAAGCATTAAATGCCTCAACAGTTCAGTGAATTTTGCAAAATTTTAGAGTTTGTCTGAAAAATGTCATAAACAGGCCATCAACTAAATTTGAATAAATGTAGTTGCATTTAAAATTTGAATGAAATTCCTATATTCTGTAAAGATTGAAGAATTAGTTTTCATTCATAATTCAGTAACTGTCTCACAGTATGTTTTATGTAATATTGCATTTGATCATTGTACATTGTCTCCATTCATAATACATTTGAATCACATTACATTTAGAGTAATTAAATCTACACAAAGTGCCATAAGAGATCCACGGAAGGGTTGACTAGACAAGGGCATTTCCACTTCTGCTTCTCTAAGCAGTTCTGAGAGGGAGACTGGAATGAGAGTGTTCAAGTCAAGTGGAAACGCTACGTTAACAGGCCCCGTCATGATTTCTTATTTCAAAGTTTTAGATATCTATTCGTGTTTGAAGTATAAGGGTGTCAAACTTCTATAATTTACAGGGTGGATCACAAATGGACTGCAATCAAATTTTACTATTCCGAAGTAAATGACAAGTAAAACTGGGTTTGGAAAACAACAAAAATATTTCTTGCTCTGAAAATTCTAAATGTTAAGATGAGTGAACATATAAGAGATACTATTTGATAATGATAAGTGAAAAAGTAGTGTCAAATAGAAAGGATTAGCTTTCGGTACAGTCTACTATCGTCGTCAATAGTCGATTATATTTATTATTGAAAACTTATAAATTTATAGCTTTACATTACATTTTTCCATAAAAAAAAAAAAAACTTTAACACACACACACTTTTACCACTTCTTTAATCAAAATTACTTTACTACTCCCCATTTGCTGCTTATCCCGATTTAATCTTGCTGTAATTGCTTAATCTTGCAGTAATTGTACTTTTTTCTATTAGAAAATGAACTGGAAAATTAACAATTAGTAATTCGCTCTCCAGTTCATTGATTCACGGGCTCAACACCCACAACGAGAGTGTGAGTGTGCATGTTTGTATTCGTTGAGAATTCACCTCTGGTCTCTGTTAAAATTTCCTTCTCGTGAAAACAAGTAACAAAGGCAACAAATCACATTTTAAGAGTATTACTTTATTTTCCATTTGAAAAAATTAAAAACATTATACTAAAATTCATATAAAAATATAGTTACATAAAATAAATAAGTAAAAATTAATGATACGTAAATTATACACACGTTTTCATTCATTTCTCATTCTGTAATAATGATTTTGAAGAAGAATTTTAAAAAGTAAACAACATTTATGGTTCATCATTGTCAGCAATTATTTGAACGTGTGTGCCGATATAATCGCGTTTCATGTCAAAATTATATTCCTTAACAAATGACATAAACTAGCACACACACTCAAATTTCCAAATAGTCGTAAGGCATTAGATATTAAGGCGATCATATTTCACCGAGTTGCTCATAAGCCATCCCACATTTAGAAAAACCCTTAAAAACACCAGTCTGAGTGATTATCCATCGCGCTTTTTTTTAAACAGTAAAATCTCGCGTAAACAATTTCCTATGCAAACGCTTCAAGAGTCTAGTATTTCGAAATGCCAACGCCCAGTCAATCCAGCCACCAAAAGGCGGTGCTCAACTACTGGTCAGGTAACTTCGGGTCCTATAGATAAAGCTTTGATAAATTTTCAATCTTGAAAGCCGTGATTACTGCACTCGTGATCACGGTTTAGCATTGTGACAAGATCATCGAAATCGGAATATTACCCCGAAGAAACCAGAAATAGGTATCTCGGGGTCACGCTTTCAGTGACGATAGAGGTTACACGTGGTGGGGAGAAAAAAAAAAAGCGTCGTGAAAGCTAATGTTTCCAGACATTGATGCGATAGAAAGGGGCATTTTAAATATCGCTTCTAGAAACGTGTGCAGAAAAAGGCTTCCGGATGAAAGATCCTTTCAAATCTGCCTTTTTACTGGACGAGTCTGTTGATTTGGTTTTTAAAATTTTATTTATCTCAATAAAGGTATCCGTCGATGAAAAAAATTTGCATTTATGGAGCTAATTAGAGAAAAATTCAAGTAAAAAGTAAGCAAGTAAAAGGTAGCTCACAACGCGAAGCATTAATAATAAATGTAATCTAACATGAATGAAATGTGATTTTTATTTTTAAAAAATTCAAAAGGCCCAGTAAGAAATTTAAGATTTTGCATTTTCTTACAATTTTGGTGCGTTTTTCTCTTGAAATGATAACATCAATCTCATTGTAAGTATAATTAACGATCGAAGAAGGAGGAACCACAGTTCTGACCTTCAGTTATATTCCCACTCTGTTAAGCATTTTCCCCTGAATAGGTTGTAGAGCATATTGGAATTGATACCCCACAGTGAACCGCTTACCTACTGAAAAGGATTCGAATGCTTCTTTATGACACAAGCACTACTTTTTGCCTTCTGCGAGTGTTTTTCCTACACATGGAGCAAGAGCTCCATGTCGCAAGGAAGGACAAGTCTCAGGTGCTCACTTTAAGAGATCGCATACAGTAAATACAGTCCCATCTCTCTTTGTTCAACAGTATATGAAAGAAACCTGGAACTTTTCTCTCAGAATACCACAGCCCTATCATTTTTCATGACGTTTAACTCACTTGATACGTCTACAGTATCCCTTCAAATGTACTCTTCGGAGGCTTCGTTAACTTAAGAGTATTACAAATTAATATATATTCTTAAAGGATTTGAGCATGTATAGCGAAGTGCCTTTTGGGACGAGAATATAAGCAGTAGTAACGTGCCATATTGGTGGAACTGTGGAAAACTCGTAAGCATTAACTCTACAGATCTACTTGTAAAATACAGACACATAATACTTACTTCGTGTTATTAAGTAGTGTCTGGTATTGAACTTGGAACCTTTTACACTGTATTATTAGTAAGCCACAGTATGTTCTTGTATTTTATGTTACATAATAAAATATTTATTAAAGAGACGTAGAGACAATCCTAATTAAACTAATATAACGTACCTTTGTCCAAAATTGTTAATTTACCCTTCAAATTGTTTTGAAACACTTTCGGATCACAGTCTGTAATACATGATCCAAGTTTTGTTTTTCAATACTTTTTACAACGATGAATGCCTTAACTAACTTTTTTATTGACAAAGCTAAAATAATGCTATTTTATTAGTATAGATTTAAGAGAAATAATCAAAATAATAAAGCTGATATAACTAATTCACACACATTTTTAGAATTTTACAAAAGAAATACAATTTTCTGTAAAATAATTTGGAAATTGGCATATTTTACATAGTATTGTTTTTAATAAGTTATTTTCTGGAAATTTCTTAAATCTTTTCAAATTTATTTAAAAAAGGTATGCTCAAAAATTAATTTCAATTGTATTAATTCTTTTTGTCAATTATTAACATAGTTTTTCAAAATATGAATCAGTAAAAATCTATATTTAAATTATATCATCTTGTTAAAAGAGTTTAATTTTTATTAAATAACAATACTTAAAATATATATATATATATATATACATATATATATATATATATATATATATATATATATATATATATATATATATATATACATATATATATATATATATATATATATATATATATATATATATATATATTACAAGAATGCATAACATACCTAACAAAAAAAATGCTTACAAATAATTAAATTTACTAAAAAACTTTACTGTGGGTGAATACTGATAAATTATTTCAGTAATACCGTTAAATTTAATCAATCAAAGTGTAAAATAATGCCAGTCTAAAATAATGAAGGCTAAGCTGTCATAAATCTGTTTCTCTCTCCACTGTTTTATCAAAATTTTGTCTTAGAAATCTTATTCACAGATTACTTATCAGAATTTTGCATCCATTTTAAGAATACAGTAAATAATAAAAATTGTGTAACTATATAATATCCTTAAGCGCTAAGTTGCATTTAAAAATGTCTTATGATTTTAGATCATTTCTTTTCGCAAATTTATCTGTTCTCACAGGACATATTTGCCGAGCTGGTAGCTGGAAATATGGATTCAATCAATTTTCACTGGACGTTTCTATTCTATTGGTTGTTTTCATCACAAACTACGATGTATCAAATATCAAAACATAATAATTTACTTATTAAATGTTAATATAGCATATATTATTCGTTATGAAATGTTGGCAAATATTATGATTAGCTTGAAAAATTGGGTCCACATGAAAACGTTGCGGAAGGCAATGATTGAAGCTCTCAGAACGATAAAATCGTAGAAATAATTTTATAAATCGGGTGTCAAATTATAAGATGTTGCCCTATGAAAGAGTATGTCCTATAAGAATTATGAACTGTTGCTATAGAAGTATGTCCTGAGAAGATTATAATACATTCCTATAAATGCAAGCTTTAAGAGGAATTTTGATAAAGTCTGTCATATCAGGAATATATTCAAACGCTTATGTGAGAATTATCTAATCTAATCCTATTGTCCTGTGAGGATGGAAACTCAGGTCTCCAGTGAGAGTTGTAATTCAACCCCTATCTCTGTGAGTACTGCAATGTGTATAAAACTTTATACAGATTGTTCTATCAAAGAAACGGTTTCGTTGTAAGCTATTGTTTAATGGTTCGTCCACGCAGCCTGTAATTGGCAAGAAAGGAGGAGATTTTGTATAAATAGAACGAAGAAACTGGACTAGTTGAAATACCGTATGAACTCTCAAGTGGACATATATTCATTCAAAACTACAAATGCAACAAATTATAGACTAGTTATAAATGATAGGAAGCGAGTCGTTTGGCTACTAACATAAGTGAGTTATCGCCATTGAGAAAAAAAAATAAAAATATAGTATCCAGTTCTTTAAATGTCGTGTACTGAATAATTCATTGCTGCTGTGAGCGGTGAATGCACTTTCAATGAAAAGTTATGTTTTTTGTGTGTCTCTCTTCTCATTAAGCAGAAGATTGCTCTCTACATGCATCGAGTATGAAAATCGTGATTCACTTTGTGTTCCGATCAGTAGTTTTGTTTTCAAAACGCTACCTGTTAAGTGTAATTAGACAGTTTCTCTTGCATAATTCAAAACAAGTATCAGCAAAAAGCGGTATATTCACAAGAGTTTATAAAATAGTATATTTCTCTCTCTTACCTATTTCTTTACGATTCTATTGGTAAATCAATAGAAATTGTTCATTTTTTTCTGAAACTGCTTGCATAAACTTTCCAAATTATGATGTGACGGCATGCGGAAAATATTGTTTTCATGAGTGTTTTGAGTTTCCAGCAGACACGGTTAAATTCGTGATAGACTTAGAAATAATATTTTGCAATTTTTTTTTACTGAATATTTCTGTACATGATATATGTTTCCGCCTGAAGTCTCCATTTGTGACAACTCCTTCAAACTCTTTTAAGAATCCAGTATTTAATTCTGTGAACAGATTTTGTTGTTAAGTGCTCAAGAATATTTAGTCTTAGAAAACACTTTCTCGCCTAAAACATAAACATTTGTAAGGATTCTTAGCAATAAAACAAAAGTGGTTGAATGTGCAAAAGATAAAAGTCGAGCAATCAACCAACATTTATGACATGGTTTGAAAATTTTTTTAACTCTAATTTTAAGAATCGATACAAAAGTTATCATGCTGATAAGGGTTACGCACATTGGAAATTCTGTAGAGCTATTCAGGTCTTTTTAATATCGCTGAAAAGAGACCTAGTCAGGTGTTTACCTGAGCAGTTGATCGGGATTCAAAACTGTATGTAGTTGTCTGTGACTAAAGCCGCGCGATAAGCTTTAACTGACAATCTAGAATCCTATTGCAATAAACTTACCTAATCTAGAAAACTTTCGCACTTTAAATAATACGAGTAACTTTAAGAAAATCATTTAAATAATTAGTGCTAATAAATGTTTAATATTCGTATACACTTTTAAATTATATCTAATTAATAGTTAAATAATTAGAGTATATATTGTGCTAAGAGACACAATCAGTAACTGGAATCTAAATATAAATGCAAATCTATCTATCTATGTATATATATATATATATATATATATATATATATATATATATATATATATATATATATATATATATATATATATATATATATATATATATATATATATATAGGTATGTATGTATGTATGTATGTATGTATGTATGTATGTATGTATTAAATCTGTTTTGCAAAAAAATTCTAAAGATACAGAAGTAGCATTTTCAAATACTCAAGAATCACATAAATTATTACTCAAATCTAGGTTTGATGTCATAAAAGCTTTAGCTATTTTTATTATATTATTACTTTAGCTAAAAATATTTCTTTTAAATTATAATTAGAGACATGTTTTTACCTACTTCTCCCGCCCTCTCTCTCTCTGTTACCATTAATTACATTCATAAATATTTAATCAGATAGCTCTTAGAGTAAACATCTGAAAACAAATTCTTAGTAAAATTAAATGAACTAATTTTATGGTATCTGAAAATTGCTTACAATATGGAAATAGTTTCTACAAAGAAAGTAAATTGCAATAGATTTTGAAAAAAGTTGAAAGAAATTACTTCTAAAAATATTCATTTTTTATTACATAGCTATTGTATACAGAATTGCTTTCATAAAAAAAATTTTCTTATCATTTTTGATGATGAAAATGTTTTCTCAGTTTGCAAAATAATTAATTTATTATTTACTTAAAGTTGTGCTCATTATTTTTGCTTACATTGAAATTTATTTTAAGCAATTCCTAAAATGAGGAATACAACTGTGAGAAAAAGATAAAATTTAGATTAAAAAAAACTACATGTTTTTATTAAAAAATAATTTGGCGTAAATCATGAAACCAAATAATGTTAAAAATGCTTACCAAATTATTTGAAAAAATTATTTACCTGAAACTTTTTTAATCGCATGTATTTATATAAATATTTATGCATTTTCATACAGTGGTAAAACGCTTCTAAACGAATGAAGCTAAATATGTCTTTTTTTAGAATGTAATTAGTACAAATGTTTTATCTATGAAAATTATGTTATTTATTTTCAGAAAACACCATAAAGAATAAAAAAAATTGTAACAATTTAAAATGATTGAAATATTAATTTTGAGCGTACAACGAGTCCAATTCGTTATACTGAAAAAATATACTGCATATAAACTCATAATATGTATTGAAACTGTAATTTTTTAGTCATAACTGATTTAATAAACCTTTTCACAGTAACTTGTATTTCACGCTTCGTCAGTGGTCAACTAAGGGGCCTCAAATATGCGCCGAGGCAAATGACTTTTAGCCTGTGCACCAAATGTAGGTTTGACTAGGCATAGCCTGAGTCTATCTTGAGCTGGTTGAATTTTGACTTGGAAGAGGCTTCTTCAAAGCCCCATAAGTTTTTGGATTCCAGGCTGTGTTTATGGACTAGTGGAGTTGGTTTAATATTGGAATTGGACTATCTGGGATTAGCAACAACAACAATACATATCTCAAAATATATAATTTCAGCAAAATCATTTACTTTAAAATGTACATTGATATACATATAAAATATATATCAAAGAGCAAAAAGGTCAAATATATAATATTAAAATAAAGTATATTTTACAATATTTATTCGTGTACTTTGATTTAAAAAATAAATGAACCGTGAAATCTTTGAAAGATAAGATGCGTTTTCCCAGCAGAACCCGAATCAAATATTTCCCTTAAGATATACCAACACTTGATCGAAATAAAAAAAAAATATGTACGAAAATATATTCCTTGGCTTAAACACACACAACTTATGTCAATACTTGAAGTTCTCGTATCTTTTGTAATTGACACTTGGCAATCCCAGTCTCTCAGTAGTTTATGTAGATCTTATTATTTTTAGAGAAAGGCCATCAATATTTTGGAGCCAGAGGTCATGAGTTTAAAGGGATGGGCGTCAAGTTATGTTCGACATCGTTGCTTCTTCAGATTCCAAAATCAAATATTTGGATTTGATGGGGAAGGTTAAATCTATATAAACAAAATCGCGTTCTGATTGCTATTGGAGATTATCCACTGTACAGTGGCTATAGATAAGGTACATCAAAGGATTAATAGTTCTAATAAGGCTGTGAGGATATTTTTGAGGCGTGCATGTTCAAAAACATACAAAGTTAAAATTTTCCTTACTTGAAAATAAGCTACTATATTTCCTGAATTCTGTTATTTCAGTTTGCTTTTTAATATTTGGCTTATTTGACAAATAAATATACTTGTTATCTTGTTTGAAGGAATATATTTAAATGTCTATTGCGAATAAAATTTCTTAGAAAAATTTAAACTTTAATACTTTATATCAACAGTAATCAGTACACAAATTAAAAATTATCAATCATAAATGATAAAGCAGTGTATCAACAAAAGTATATATATATATATATATATATATATATATATATATATATAAGCAACTGCGAAAAATTATTTTAATTTAATATATCAATTAACAACATTAATTAGATATAATTAACTATATTTTGTAAATGGAAGTTCATTAGTTTTGACAATTTATTATATTTATAAGGATATAAATTGAAGTTATATTAATAATTGTGCTTATTAATTAATTTTAACTTATGTTTAAAATTCTATTTGTTACTTCTCCTTATATGTGCATTTTTTTGAATTTGATGGGTTCACAAAAAATTAATGCATAAATATATATTTAAAAGTTGCTTAGAATCATTTCTTATGAGTTCTGGAATAAAGTTCCACATCAAAATTAAACTAAAACCAAAGATTATTTTCATTTATAAAATATAATAAGGAATAACTGGTCAGAGCATACTGAGATTGCTTGCATTTTTTTCTCATGGTACAGCTTTAAGGAATCATTTACCACCAGGACAGTGCTTAGTCAAAATTAATAAAAGTATTTCAGAAATATTTTGAACGTCAGTTGAATCTTTTGTAAGGTCTTAGAATGTAGTTCAGCCCATTTATGAGACAATATGGTATACTAAACTTAAAATCATACATTTTTAACAAATATAAAAATCTTTTTGCTTCATTTGTGAGCAGAAGTTCAATAAAACCTATTACCCTCAATTTCCATAATTGCGCGCATTGTACTCTCAAAAAGAGTTTATCACAAAGTTTTAACAAAGAAGTTGCGGACAAAGTTCTAAATTCATCAATTCACTAGTGAATTCCATAGAAATAAATTTTCAGAAAAAAGATCAAAATTTTTAATTCCATATTTATATCCGATGCTACCAATCACTTCAGTAGTGAAATTTTCATCCAGTTGTCAAAATCTCTGTCTGGTATAAGGATTCCTGTTTTTTTAATAGTATATATATATATATATATATATATATATATATATATATATATATATATATATATATATTACTGATTGGAAAAAGTAGGACACTAGGTTTTTTTCGAATAAGAGAAGAAATTTGAAATTTTACAAAATAATGTCATTACATCTCTTTCAAAAACTTACTCACAGTCAGATAACTATATATCTATAATATGAAATTTAAAAAAAACTGTTTAATATAAGTAAAAATTAATTTCCTTCACATCATAGTGTGTGAAAAAAGTAAAACAGTTCTAAATAATGAAATTAAAGTCTTGTTAGTAAGGAATTATTTTGTCATTTGCTTTAACAGCTTCAAAGACTATTTGAATTGAATCCTATAAGTCTTGAAATTCGGTTTGACAAAAATTAGCTGAAACATGATTCAAAGCTTCTCGATTAAAGATTTCTATTGTTAGCCTCTGGCGTAAACATACCGAACAGTTACTGACTCTATATATTTTTGACAATATTGAGGTTTGGACTTTTAGCAGGCTATGGCAAAACCCGAACATTAGTTGTTTCAAACCTATTTTTAACACTTTTGGTCGTGTGAATTGATGTTCCATGTTCTTAAAATATCCAATTTTCTCCTCCTAGCTCAGCGTCATAAAGAAGAAGTTCTGAATTTAAAATTTGCATGTAATCTGTATATTTCTGCCTTTCATCCAGAAACACTAAATTGGTCTGTCCAAGGTAGCCAACTGATATCCAAACCATTAAACTACATCCTCTTATCTGCCAAGTAAAATAAGTTTTTTTGTGTGTACCCAGACAATGCCAATAATATTGACATGCATCTGAGGCATTTAAATTGAGTTTGTTCATCAGAAAAAATAACTGATGTCCATTTGGAGTTCCAAGACATGTATTTTTGACCCGAGTTTAGATAATAAAACTCAGTACTCAATGTACCTTTCGTTCCATTTAGGATGGTGCTTTCTTTTCTTGAACATGGATGTATCCGATCTTTTTATGTAGTCTTTAAGCATTATTCTGGTTGTATGTGTGAAAGCAGATAGGTATTGTCCTTTTCCAATGCTCTTTCACGTATTTTCTTAAGTTCCTTAAAGATTTTTCCTTGATTACATAGAGTCAATTTTTTTAAGTCTGCTACTCTTTGCTTTTCTCTGACTCTTTAGATTTTTCAAGAAGTTAGAAAAAAGTATTTGAACTGATAGATCGGTGCTTTAAGATTTCTATTACTTTTTTGACCATATCTTTACATGCCTTAATTTGGTGTTTTTGAAATTCACTTAAAGGTTTTCCCTCTAGGCACTTTAATTGTACAAAAAGTGAGGATTCTTTCAATAAAATATATCTTTTCAAAGAAAAAACGGTTTAAAAGAACAATGTTTCCAACATATTAAATTTCTACACATTCCAAAATGATGTTATTTTTTCAGATGCCCATCTACTTTCTTCAAACCAATAATTCTTAAATACTATTTTATAATATTTTCTTAATATTTAATAAAACTCATTTACTGAAAATAAAAGAAAAATTAGTCTAATGAAATAAAAAATAAAAATTGCACTAATGATTCTAAAATTTAAAGTATAATTTATAAAATATGACTGTCCTCTCTACTTTTTTCCAGCAGTGTATATATTAAAGACAGTGCTTAAGGATTTTCAAACTTGAAACTTTATTAAATGACGACCATTCGAAAAACAAAATTACAATTTTCTACATATGATGAATTACTACAGTCAGCAAAATATAATAATTTTAAATTGCCGACACAAATTCCTTTTCTTTCAGATAATTCATTATTAAAATTAATTTCTTAAAATTATTTTTGATAGAAATATAAGTCAACATCTGAATTTAAGAATCAGAATTTGATTAAATCAATAACTTTTGGAATTTGCGAAGCAAATTATGTAGGAATTGTACCTGCAATATAGGAATATATATATATATATATATATATATATATATATATATACTTATTCATATTTTTATTTAATTTTTAATGAGAAAGAAAAAATGTTATGAAAAAAATCTACGTTAAATTATTTCTTATATTTCAATTTATTTTTAATTAGTTCAAATATTTCAATGAATGGAGCAATTTAGGGAGTAAACACAGTATGATCGATCTTTCAGTAAGATGAATATTTTTAAAAAGGAAAAATTAAAGTAATTTCAAATCATAACTTTTTTAAAAAATTACAGTAGAAATAACTGATTTCTTGTCTCGTTACAACTCTATAATTTTCTAATATAGTAAAAGGAGATTAATAGAAATTTCAAGCTCACGGAAAATCATTTTTATAAAAGTACATTCATAATACATCAAGCAGTAATCAGTTCTTTCATTTGGCAATAAATATTTAAAAAATCTAAAAATGTCATTGAAAAGAAGATGTCTTATAAAAAATGTATACTATTAAATTTCTAAAGTAAAAATGTTTTGATTTTAAAAACCCTCCATCGATAGACATAGAACAAACGAAGGAAGGGGAATGATACTCCTTCCTTGTCACCATATCCATCTCACATTTAAACGGCAAGTAAAAACAGAGCAAAGAAATCTCAGAGCTGTGAATAAACTCTTGGACACGAGTCAAGGCAACAAATAATTACTATATTTTGTCTTTTCACTGTGTCAGTATTTTCCTGTTGTTTCCAATGCTGATAAAAATTCAGGGTATATATTTAAAAGAATGAAGAAATTTACAAGGCTAACATCCTTTAAAATTCCTAAACTAAATAAATATTTTCAAGCGACTTCAAGAAGGTAGATCAATAAAGGGCATACAGTTATATGTAATTCAGTATCGTACCATTATTGTCATAATTATAATGTTATTTTTATATCTTGTCATTGTTATAAATGTTATTATTATATATTGTCTTGCTGTATTATATCTAGTCTTGTTGACATTACATACATAAAAATACACATGCATTCATAAAATAGCCATCACAACTTATAAGGTAGGCTGCAATATTATTTTTTTTTTGATTTACTCATCGTGTTTTTTTTAAAACAATTTTCTTTTATATTACGCTGTACTTTACCCAGATATACATGAATAAAGAAGTATCTGGGAACACATCATTTTCAATTGCAATTGGAAATTTTAAAAGTGAAGAATTTTTAATTTGTCCTGGTTAATTTATAAAAAATATTGAAATGTGTGTGATTAATTAATTTCTTTTAATTTTGCGAGGAAAAAATTATATTCGCTGTAACCTAATTTAGACTGAAAATAAATTTCACATTGGAAGATTAGTTGATTGGATTTTAGTTTCGAAATTTCTTAAAAATTATTTGCCATTAGTTAACAGTATTAATAAGACTCTAATACAAATAAGTGTTAATAAGAATTTAAAGAAATATTCAATCAAAGGAGAGAGATCATAGGATTCATGTGATGTAAGCTACAGTTAATAAATACATTTTCATTTAAATATTTAATATTATTAAGATTTCAATGTTTCTCCTCAGCTGAAAAAGTTACTGTGATTTGTACTTCATTTTAAATTTTATTAAGGGCACGGTTTTAGAAATTAATTTTTAAAGATGAAAATAATTCGAAAGAGAGAGAGGAAAAGTAGTTATCGAAAAATTATTTCGACATACTTTTATAGAATTGTTTTTTATATTGATATTAACTCACAATACTTAATAACTAAATTATTGATTTTTCGTAATTCATAATTAAGTTAAAGAAATTTTTAAATTTCAGTTATTTATAATTACAGTTATATATATATATATATATATATATATATATATATATATATATATATATATATATATATATATATATATATATATATATATATATGGAGAGGGCACAAGTACACGCTATTCTTTTTAACATACACTTATTTTTAAATGTGTGGATGCCAGTCCCCGTTGCTTAGACTGAAAGGCAAACAATTTGAAACCCTAGTTCTCATTCGAGCTTATCCTCGAGTGCAAAGAGGGATAGTAGTCTAATAAAAGCAAACTCTTTTTCTTGAACAAAATTTCACTATAAAATAAAAAACCCATTCTTTTTCTTTATTATTTGCAATACAATACGCATTTTTACACAATTTAGATATCAAACTATTATATAAAAAGCTGCGTTAATTTTGATTTTCTTTAACTTTTTTCCTTAATAGTACACACACGCATCAATATTTCATAAGCATTTTTTTTCTCTCGGCAATGTATTGAAAAATAATTACTTCGAGACCACTACATTCCTCATAATATATGTAATGCTTTTCGATCATACTTCGAAATGAAATCTGAATAGTTAAGATTTTGAAATCAATAAAAATTAATTTTTCTGTTTTAATTTTAAATTCTGTAGTTTTTAGACTCCATTCCTCTGATGAATCCTTTGGTCTAAAGAATCTTTGCACAAGTAAAAGAAATGAGGCATAATTTCTCCAAAGACTTCTCTAATAACCAATCATCGAGTCATTCATATAACGTGCACAAGATGGAGTGTTATGTGGGTGTTACACCTTGCAAGTGACCGCATAACATCATTAGGACAGGAACGACCGGAGAAGATGGTACCTCCGCATTTTCTCTCGCTTGTTCAAGGGTGGGGCAGCTCCAGCTTTAACATAGGTTTGATCGATAACTAAGAAAATTTATTTTGATTTTCTCTTCTAATAAGTACCTGTCGCTTTTTGAATCCAGGTCAAGATATGTGGAGTCCCACTCTTCTCTCCTGTAGATGTCATTGTGTTGAGTCATTTGAATGCCATCCCATCCCTGTTCATTAGCCAATTGATTCAGAGGTACTGACGGAATCCAAACAGATTTAGCATCCTTTCTTAAAAGCTTGACGTTTATTTGCCCAGGGTGTATTCTTATAAGTAGCTAAACATACATTTTATATTATGTCACTTCATGATTTTATTGCTTATATAAATTAAAATACTTCATCTATGGTCTCAAAAGATTAAAATGTGCATTTTATTTGTGACTATGAATCTTTGATTTTATTTATCATTATGTCAAATTATGTATCATTTTATATAGATTTTTAATTTGCGATACAATGCGCAAATATAGCTAATTATTGACCTGATTGAAACTTTCTATATTAGTTTCATTCAGCTATTATATTTAATTGTTTCAGAAATTTATTGTCCTTATAAGAAGTTACCTATAAAATATTATGTATTAGTGCTTCATTTACGCTCGTTACTTTTTGCTCATTTGGGCAAATTCTGTCAACTAATAGAATTTTGCGTTGATTTTGAAATACGAAAAATTTTCTTATGCATTGTAACCCTGTACTCTTAAGCTTCTCTAGTTTTTAATTCTTGTGGTACTTTCTTAAGCTGCTCTAGTTTTTAATTCTTGGTACTTTCTTAAGCTGCTCTAGTTTTTAATTCTTGGTATTTTCTTAAGCTGCTCCAGTTTTTAATTCTTCGTACTTAAAGGAACTCCAACCATTCCTTATTTTGTTAATATTCGACACCTACATTTTAAGATGATAACATAAACTGTTTTTCATTTTAACGAAGCATTTTGCTAGGTATTCAGTAGCTAACAACATTCAAGTAACGTTTCAACTTTAAATTAATATATTTTACACGACAGAATTGACTTTAAGCAGTTCAGAGCCCACTTTAAGTTTAGTACAATCACAAGTTCAAAATCTATTTTAAACAGTTCAACACCTAATTATTTTTTTTGAAATTGCTTCTGTTAATAAAGTTAATTTTTTTAAACTGTGGAATCAGGGGCTCACAGAGACCTATTGGTCTCTCTGGAGCATATTGACCCAAATCCGATTCCAGATAATGTTGAACAACGGCAGATTCTGCACGCACATTTATCTGGAAAGAAGCTTTCCAGTTTTCTTCTCTTGTGGCACATGAATACTTTATGAGAAGTCCTCCCAGAAAGCAATTTATACGATGCATGCTAAAGTACCTTACAATGGACGCCGGCCGTTAAACTATCGAACACGCGGTGTCACAAACTATAGAATCAAAAATTACTTTAACTTTTCTTTAAGCGAATAAATTACCAGATCTCGATACCTTGATTTTATTTCCTCAAAATCCTGTGTTAGAAGCCATTGTCTTGCAATCATTTTGTCAGAACATTTTTAAATGAATCTTTGAAAAAGTTTCCAATAGAAAGCTGCTAAATTATGAGAAATCTGTGAGAGAAACGACTGCATCTGAAAAATAAAAAGAATTTTTTGAATGACAAATTCTAAAGGATTTTCGAACTGACGGAATCATATAATCGGGTTGTTTTAAGTGAACTTTCGAAGAAATCTTCAGAAGACGTTTATTTATCAAAGGTTAATTCTAATAGACGTGAATGCTGGAAATAATCCGGCTATTCATTTAAAGATACTAAAAGGCAATTGAATATGGAATGAATGTTTACAGAATGTTACTATGAATGGAACGTCCGCATAGAAAGTTATTTCGATGCGGACGTTCCATTATTATTATTTCGTACTCATATTAGAGAATAAAATAATAAAAATAATCTAGTTATTTTTATCAATGTGTCCATATATTGATTTCTATGGCCTATTTATACAATGATCATAACGTAAATAAGCGGATGAAATTGAAAATAATATTGTACAAATTTTATTAAATGCCTCGAATATTTTCGTTCGACTCAACCGTTTTGTGATATGAAAAGCTGTTTTTGCCGTTCGAAGTCTTGAAACAGTTTTTTTTTATATTTTTATCACTAGGAAAGGATCAGTGAAACGTGTTTAAGGCAGTGGTATAAGGTATTTTAATATCCCTCCTATAAATTAGCTTTTGCTAGGACTTCTGATGGATATTAGGTTATATATGTATGTTCCACGAGAGTAAACCCGGAAAAAACCTCAAGTATGTAAGACAAAAACTGGAAGTGCATGTAGAAAGCAGAAGTGCCGTATCCATTTCCTGTTATTCAATAGTTGCCGAGATCCAACCCGAAACCATTCGTTATGAAGAATGTTATCTCACCTAATGCAAAGGTAAATACCATTTGTAATATTAGTTATCTTCTATTATATTTGCTAACGTATCTTAGTCCTTCTGAATACACACTTTCAAAAATGTTTGAATTTTTAATTCTAAATGAATTAAAGTTATGTACGTAGTAAGCCAGTAATATGAGTTATATTAGTTTAATAATAACGTGAAATTTTAATAGAAAATTTGTATAATTTATTTGAAATCACCCATAAATGTTCTATAAAAAAATTCCGATGATCATTCTGTAGTTTTGATGCATAAAAGTAACATTTTGAAATCTCTGTTTAACATATATATATATATATATATATATATATATATATATTCTCCCCTCGTTCGCCCTACATTAATTTTCTGTTGGAGGAAACAGTTTTTGCTTATTTAGGAACACAGTCTATTCAAATTTCTGTTTAGGTATCTGAGAAAGCCCGGGGACTTATTGGTACCCGTCCCCAAGGCACTAGACTGATTCAGCCTTTTATCCTTTCAGTGGATCAATAAACTGCATAAACTGCTTGCAACTAAACTCTGGGGATTCCCCGTTATCCCATAACCGCGATATACGCCTCAGTGTTGCAGGGTTCCTGGGTCAAGAAAACAGATATGGACAATGTAGACCAACATGAGAGGTCGTTCCACAGGTTTAATTTATGTGCACATATTTTTCAAATTTCATTTACTAATGCAGCTGAGCACTTAACATAGAAATATTATGAATTTCTGTAAGACTTGATTTATCAAATGTAACACAGAAATAAGTATTATGCTCATACCCATATTCAATAACACCGTAAAAAACTAATGAAATCTTCTTTTTGAAATTTTTTAGTATTATTAATTCTGGTCACTATAAATCCTTTGAAACACGTAGGATATTAATAGAATTAAAGATTGTAGAAACCTACATATGTCTTCATATTTGATATTTATATAATACAACCAAATAGTTATGTGACTAACTATATAAAAAATTCGATGTAAATTTCCAATGAAATTTCTCACAGAGTAAAAAAAATTCTTACAGAGTTCTTACAGAGTATTAAATTATTTTAATATTTATTAGAAAAGTTAAGATAAACTAACTATAAGCAATCATTAATAACCAAGATAGATGAGAAAATTTTTTTAAGAAATAAAAAGTTAATGAATATAATAATAAATCATCAAAAGCATGCATAGTAAATATTTCATTAACAAAGTAAATTTGGAAATTTTGGTTCCAATGAAAGCTTTTGTTATCTAAAGAAACTAATAGCTGTGTTATATATTATCATAGAATAAAATCGTACGCTTAGTAATTATTTTCTTATAAGATTTTTATATTTTCCTACATAACTAAATAATTAAACTTGCTGGAATTTTAAAAGTTAGAAGTCATACCTTTGGTACGTCAGGCAATGTTCAAGTTGGTAGCTTTGTGTTCTATTACCATGAACGCTTTTGATTTACAGAGAATTTAGTGGAAATAAAAAATTAAAAAGGATTGTAGTTGAAACATTTTAAATATATTGTTATTTGAAACTGTCAGAGTTACTAATCTTAGCAGTTTGAAAAAATTTTGAATTTATGCACTATTTTAATGAATAATAAATAAATGTTTATTTTTGTATTAATATAATTTCAGTTACTTTATTTCAGTCATGCAGACAATTATATATTTGAAACCATTCATTAGTTTTTCTATTAACACGATTCTGATCAATTGTTTTGATCTCCAATCGGTTACTCTTTGAATCCCCCTGCACTCAACCCCTTTTTCTAGTTTCCAAAGGTATATGATTGAAAGTATAAAATATTAATAATAAGGGGTCAATTCTGCGTATGAGGCCCTCAAATTTCATACAGCTTATTTTAAGGAAATTGATTATAACTATATCCTCAAATATATAATTTGTTCTTTTATTAGTTAATTTATAAAACTAATAAACTTCTAACACACGAACAAAATCCAATAGAAAAAAATTCCTTACAGAAAGTCATTCCCAGTTTGCGATAACGATATCAGTACTCAATATTTATCTATGAATGTAGTATTTTTGTGGCAATTTGCAGCTGATGATTAACTTGCTTCTTGATTGCAGGTGTAGGTCTGGCATAAATTTTCACTAAAAAGAATTTTTTCTTAGCATCTTTTTGTCAATTTTTTACTTTTATTTTTGAATCATTTTAAGAAAGTCATGCAGCGTTCTTTGATGTTTATGGTTTCTAATAGTGTCCATTCAATATTCTTAGACCCCTTTTCCAAAAGTTAATTTTAATGAGTCAACCATGCAAAAGTGTATTGAAGAAGCGTTGGATGTTTTTTAAGTATTTCATTAAAAGTTGTATAATTTTATTCCGGTTTTGAATATTTTTTTGCTAGATTAAGGACAGTTGAGTAGGACGAATGACTAAAAGTTTTGTTCGTGTACATATTTTTTCCTATTAGACTAAAAATTCTTCTTCAAAAATTTGGTCTAAAATATTTTGGTAATCGAAGGATTTAATCGTGGTATTCCTTGATTTTTTTGAAAATTATCATTGAAATAAAATCCTGAGACATTTAGTCTGAATCTCATTATTATGTATTAAAATAATATTCCGCGCGTTTCGTATCGAGAAAGAAGGGAGAAGCGTCACTTTAATTATGTCACATAATTGTTATCAGAAGAAGTAGTTTATCTAATATGATTGAAATTTACGATTTCATCTTAAAAGGAAGCAAAAAATAACCGACTAAAACTTTGTCAAGGAAATTTCAAAAATCATTAAAAATTACAAGGCCTACTGACGTTGTGACGCACATTTTTTGTTGAAGCAAATATATTTTTAATAAGTAACATTGAATTTCTTAAATCTTTATTTTTCTTTTTATTTATTTCCTTAATGGCCAACATTTACCTTTGTTGGCAAAATATAACGTACATTATACTTTGAACCATGACAAAGTCTGATATCTTTATCAAGCTTATGGTGTATTACATGCACATAAAATTCCAAATTTAAAATTAAAATACTCATATTAAAAACATTCATTTTCCCACACGAAGGGCTGTTATCATTTTTAATCAACATTTTTCATTCAAAATTAAACATTTACGTCGAAACTTATTAATTCTGCAATGAAGATATAAGTTTTATATGTTATTCGTAATTTGTTTGTTTCATTTTGCCAACACTGATGTTTTTGTAATAATCTATTTATTGCTTGTAAAACTATCTGTGGAACTTTGATGAATCTAATCAAAGCATTGGTTGGTTAACTCTGAAATGGAAGATTAGGAATATATCTTCATATATTTTAAAATATGCAAATAAACTGACGAATAAGTCTCAGAGCTCTTAGAAGAAATCTTACGATAACATTTGAAGAAATTTATGCATTCCTTTGGCCAGTTGCCTATCTGGAATTAATACAAGATGTATACAATGATAAAATTCTATGAGTTAAATCTGGCATTCTGATAGCCAGATTTAATTCATAGAATTTTATCATTGTATACATCTTGTATTAATTTCATAGCTTCAACGGTTGTGAACCATTATATATTCAACACGTAAACATTAAATTTGCATACTCGTTAAATTAATAAGTGAAAAAATGTACCTATTCATTTTAGTTTTGTATTTCATTTTACAATTAATTTACACACTGCCCTATTAAAAGATAACATAATTGATACAAAATAACTAGAGACGGAAACCAATTCAAATATAAACTAAATAGTTTGAATTCTTACTGTATCAACATTCAGAACGTTTTTCCGTAAGAAATGATAAAACAAAGAACATCTTATACTTAAATTTTATACGCATTTCATGCAATTTCGAAAAATGTATTGAATTCTTTAAAATACAAATGTTATTGAAAGTTTCTCTTTTTGTTGGAACTGCTTCTACTGGATTCTCAATCAGTCATCAGTAATTGAAAAGCTAATTAACGTTTCTTATTTGTGTGTTGATATAGAAAACCGAATTAACTATGTACAACTCATAAAGCTACTGGTTTTTGATTTCTTTTTGTCACTTCCTCGTCATTTATTACACAAAAGAGCTTATCCCATCGCCGATTTTAATGGGGATTCTGAGGGGGTAGTCAAGTTCACAAACTGTTGACCGGAAGAGCTATCTCTATATGAGTAGATATTTCTGAAAAACGTCTTTAAGAAATGTTTTTTAAAAATATTTTCTACATTCTGATATTCCAAATTATTAATTTTCTGGTCTTTGAATGCTTTTACGTTTTACATTCGCTAAAATTTGTTGACTTGCAGCAGGTTAAATATAAAAGAAAGTTAACTTTTATGCATTCCATAATACATTAAAAATATCCCAAGGAAATGTAATTTCAGATAAGCAATCATATATGGGAAAATATAATGTGTTATTAATGTTAAAACAAATACTTTAAAATTATTATTTTACTTTCTTCCTTTATTTGCTATCAGAAAAAATGCTGAGAAATATGAAAACGCTTTTATTTAAATTAATTTAAAAAGTTTTCTCCGCATTTCCAGTTTTTTTTTTTTTTTTTTTTTTTTATATATATATCCCTTAAATGTTAAAAAAATTTAATTATCCAAAAAGCTGACTATATACAATAAAAATTCTAATACCATAGTGTTCAGATTTATAGTACATCAAGTTAAAAAAAATTGTACTCGTGTACTCGTGTTTTCATTAGTTATATATATATATATATATATATATATATATATATATATATATATAAATTAATGTTTTATTGACATGTGTTTATATATTTTAGAGTATGAAAAATTAAACAATTTTTCATTATAGATATTATGTAGTACTTGAAGTAATATTCGGAATAGAAATACTAAAAAAAAATAATTGAAAAGCTAATAGAACGTTTATTATTTCAAAAAGAAAATATCCACAAGTTTATTATAAAATCTTTTTCCTCTCTCTTTTCCTGTTCATTTATGCATTTTAAATTTTTTATTACTTTACACATCATTTCAATTTATTTCCTTTTCATTTCCTTTATTCCATTTTATTTTCATATTTTCTGTCTTTTTCATTTTTACCATTTAAAATTGTGAACGCGCTAACGCAGAAATTCTAATTAATAAAAACATTAAATACTAATTTTTATCAGCATATTTTTTTATACTATCTAAAACTTATTTCCTTCGATTTACGAAAAATGAAACTACTCATTTGATTAACAATTATTAAACTTTTAATTTTAATAATACAGGAATTAACTTTAATAAAAATACTTACTTTTCATATTAAAAACATCAAGTTGATTAGTCGTGAAAAATTGATGTATTTTTATTGAAATAATTGTAAATTTTTACAAAGCATTATTGAGAAATTTTAAAAATAATCCCAAATGATATATTTTTATTTTGATAACTTAATCAAAAGATTAATTTTTCACATTTTTTAAAAATTTGTATTACGTAATCAATAAGGGCAATTTTTGTAACGTACACCGGTAAATATTTTACCATATTTTGAGAAGGAAAATGATAGTACATGCACAGGCATAATGGCATCAAATAAATGATTTATGTGTTAAGAGCAGAAAATGATTTTTTTTATTCTTCTATTCTTTTATATAATACTTTAAATATATCAATTTATATATATATTATTTTGAATAACTTCATTTTCATCTTTAGTTTATTGTTAGCATTCAAATATACTTTGTTTTTTAAAATTCAAAACACAGTTTTAATATCCTTTTAATATCCTTCGCAATTTTCAGAAGGAGGGAGTTTTGATTTTCTTTAGAATGTTTCCGTCATACCTAAATCTATAGTTGGCCCCTTCATCCAGTGAAGGACACGGCTTTCTAGAAAATCGTGAGGACATGGCTTTCTAGAAAATCGTAAGGACACGGCTTTCTAGAAAATCGTAAGGACACGGCTTTCTAGAAAATCGTAAGGACACGGCTTTCTAGAAAATCGTAAGGACACGGCTTTCTAGAAAATCGTTGATCATATGATCTCTGTGACAATGCTAAAATAGAGTCAGGATCAACTATGCCCAAGAACTGATGAACATAGCAAGTCGGTCCTTCATATACCTGGCACCAGTCAGAGAGCTTCTTACAAGTATCTGGAAAGGTGCTGTTGCTGCAGCAGCATGCTTCCCAGCACCTAGCCCAGATTTGGGCTCTACCAGTTAGATAGAAGCAAATGTCTTCGTGATTTTGAAGTGAGGACCAAGCAGAAAACTCCCAATACTTGGCCTGACATCCCCAGAGGTATCATTCCACTCGGAGTACATTGCAACCACATTATATTTAACGTGCCACTGCCACCTTTAGCGAACTATACGGATCTTTTGTTAAGCCGGCATTCGAATTCACTACCTTCAGATAATGGGTACGACGCTCTAACCAACCAGGCCAACGGGGGCCACCGGAAAGGTGTGAGAGCATCCACTATGATGTCTTCTCAGACCATCTATCCTCCGCTTCATTTCACAAGTATTGAAAAGCAAAAAGGAAGAACAGATAGCAGATGACTGATTCTTTTCAAATAAAAGTTTCTCAAGAACTAGTAGCCGAATGGTTCGGTTCAACAGTTCGTGGGTTCGAATCCCGTTGTGGGCATGGATGTTTGTAGTGGTTCGGAATCCACTTTAAACCGTAGGTCTTGGTCTAATTAGCCCTCGTGTGCAAAAAATGACCGTTGAGCGACAAACAAACAAAACCAATCAAGAACTAGTAGTTCAAATAAACCGGGACTTATGAAGGAGAGGTAGCTTGACTGATAAGTCTTTCAGTCTCTTTAATCTCTGCACAATGTCAAATGAACAGAAGTAAGCTTGACGAAGCAGCAGGTCTTTCAAAGAACCCTTTCATAAACTCGAAAGAGCAGTCCTTGAAATTCGGTTACATGATGCAGCTCGTTTTATTAATATTTCTTCAAATTAGGATACAGAAATGGTTTCATTCAGCATTCTCAAGATTTGTAACTTAATATTATATCGAATTGTAGATTGACTCTAATTTTTACTGTTTAAATCTGAATTTATTCCACTGTTTAACCATACACCAGATTTGCATTGCTGTTTCAAAGAGTAATTTTATATTTCATTTAGCTCTTTCATCAAATACGAAAAACTGTGCAAATTCTCTTACTTTTGAGCCTAAGGGTAAGAAATTATTATGAGAAAACAACGAAATTTTTACACTACATATAAGTCAAGTTTGAAACTGAACATTTGATTCAGTAGGTAACTATAGTTAATTATTTCATTGCTCTAAATCATTATAAATTTTTATTCCAAACCAAAATGATTTTATTTTCTGTTGTAATGAGATAATAGTGATACGCTAAACTTGAGAATCAATTCTTGTTTGTTTTTGCACGAGTATGTTTCCCGGAACCGAGCACTGAGTTGGGCCCTACCAAACTCTTGTTTGTGAAAATATCAATGAATTCAAATTATTGTAAAATATGGCTTCTTGTTTGTTTGTTAAATAGCATGTAACTGCACAATAGTATAGTTACACTACTGGCCATTAAAATTGCTACTCCAAAAAGGCGACATGCTACAGACGTGAAATTTTTACGAAAGGTAGAAGGTGCTGTAATATGTAAATGATTAGCTTTTCAGCACATTCAGACAAAGCAGGCGCCAGTAAGACACCCACGTTGTGTTTAAATGAGGCAATTTTCTACAGGTTCCTAATACACAAATTG
Organism: Latrodectus elegans; assembly: GCA_030067965.1. Lineage (NCBI taxonomy): Eukaryota > Metazoa > Arthropoda > Arachnida > Araneae > Theridiidae > Latrodectus > Latrodectus elegans. Next base: position 3,495,569 of record CM057809.1, read on the forward strand.
CATTTGAACGTTGTTGCCTGGTGAAAAGTTGTTGTTATGCCTCGTGTAAGAAGGAGAAATACGTACCAGCACGTTTCTGACTTCGATAATGGTCGAATTGTAGCGTACCGGGATTGCGGTTTATCGTATCGCAATATTGCTGCTCGCGTCGGTCGAGATCCAAGGACTGTTAGCAGAATATGGAATCCATGGGTTCAGGACGGTAATACGGAACGGCATGCGAATTCTCAACGGCCACCTATCATTAGCAGCCGAGAAGACAGGCATATTATCCGCATGGCCGTAATGGAACGTGCAACCACGTCACGAGCCGTGAGTCAAGAAACGGGGTCGTTTGGAAGACAACAAGTGTCTGCACGAACAGTTCGACGACGTTTGCATCAGCATGGACTCTTAGCTCGGAGGCCGTGGCTGCGGCTTCCCTTGACGCTGCGTCATAGACAAAAGCGCCTTCAATGGTGTGATCAACAACGAACCTGGGCGCACGAATGGCGAGACGTCATCTTTTCAGATGAATTCAGGTTCTGTGTACAGCATCATGATGGTCGCATCCGTGTTTGGCGGCATCGTGTTGAATGCACACTGGCAGCGTGCATTCGTCATCGTCATACTGGCCCATCACCTGGCGTGATGGTATGGGGTGCCATTGGATACACGTCTCGGTCACCTCTTGTTCACATTGACGGTGCTTTGAACAGTGCACGTTAAATTTCTGGTGTGCTACGACCCGTGGTTCTACCCTTTATTCGAGCCCTGCGAAATCCTATGTTTCAGCAGGATAATGCCCGACCGCATGTTGCCGGTATTTTACGGACCTTCCTTGATACGGAACATGTTCGGCTGTTGCCGCGGCCAGCACGTTCTCCAGATCTTTCGTCAATAGAAAACGTCTGATCAATGGTTGCCGAGCGACTGGCTCGTCACCAAACGCGAGTCACTACGGTTGATGAACTGTGGCATCGTGTTGAAGTTGCATGGGCATCTGTACCTGTACATTCAATACAATCTCTGTTGGACTCAATGCCCAGGCGTATAACTGCTGTTATTACTGCCAGAGGTGGTTGTTCTGGGTACTGATTTCTCAGGATCTATCCAGCCAAGTTTTTTGAAAATTTAATCACTTGTTATTTCTAGTACAATATATTTGTCCAATAAATATCATTTTGTTATCTGCATTTCTTTCTGGTGTAGCAATTTTAATGGCCAGTAGTGTAATAGATATCGAAAACAGCAGACTTGTTTGGTGTTGGTTCAAGAGCCCGAGTTCTCTACAATGTCCCATATTTATTAAACGGCATATTTATATGATATGGCTATTAATTCACAGATATTGTTGAAATGCTAAAATCTTTCACTTAAGAGTATAAGATACTCATATTCTGCCTCTAACAACTGTTAATAATAAAAATATTTAGTACGTCAGTATTTTAATTGCATGATCTACTGTTTGGAACGAAATATTCTGAATTCGATCTCAGTCATTGATTAATAAGAGGAGATGTAGAATTTTTTTCTGTTTCTTGCTTACAAGCCTTCTTTCCGGGTTGGTGATTAGAAGTTTTACTCCTTTTACACAATCGAGGAAGCGTTTTTCATGGTGAATGTTCAGTTCCTTTGCAATGGCTTTCATCTGTCTGAAACTTAATGTCTAGAAAAAAATTTAATTATCAATCAACACTTACAAATCATATTTACACAATTACAAATCATATTTATCAATCTATACCAGCTATAATCGAATGAGTTATAATAATTATTAAAGTGATTTTTTTTTTGCTTTAAACAGGGAAGCATTCTTTACAATCATGCCTTAATGAAAATTTTATGAGTGTATCACTTATCTGATTTAATAGGAACAAAGAAATAAGTTCCTTAAGTAGCTCAAAATAATTTATTAAATTTAGGGTAAAATTTGAGCACAACACAGATACATTTACTACAAATAAAAGAAAATTACATCTAAACATATAAAGTTAAGGGGATAGGGTAAACCTGAGAGTCATATGGATATACGTCTCATTCCTACGGTTGCTGGAGAGGGAATCGCTTCCTTGTTGATGATGTCATGGGTGGTGTTGCAGATGCCATAGGTGGTGTTTGTATAGACTCACCCTCTGGCTCCATCGACGTCCCAGCAAGGAGACAGGATTAAGATTAGGAAGCTTCTGAGGTTATCGACGTGGTCTTCCTCTAATTTTCAAAGGGTATACTGGCCCTCTTATCTGTAGATGATTGTTGACAGGACTTCTGCATACTGGTAGGTTAAGTAACGAGTATTTGATCAGGGGCAGCAGGATCTGCAATTTCATATGTATTTGGTGATCTATTCGTTAATATGATATAAGGTCCTTCACGCTTGGGCATGAATTTTTTACTTGTTTTGGTTTTGGACTTGCTCACGGGATGTAAGGTGATCCAATCTTTATCGTCTGGTTGATAATAAACGGGTCTAGGCCTCTTGTCAAAGTACTCCTTTCTAGCATCTTGTTTTTGCTCTACACGCTCTCTAATTATGGGTGTAAGGCGTGAAATTCTTTCAAGTAAGGTGTTATCTCTAAGTAAGGTGTTATCTAGTAAGGTGTAAGGGAACGAAATTATCGTTATCAATGACAGCTCTTATATCATGATTGACATAATCTGTGGTTCGAAGCTCTATTCCGAACTGAAGGTAAGTTGCCGTATGACCTGTAGAATCACATTTTGCGGTGTTTAAGGCAAAACGTATCATGGGGAGTTTGTCCTCCCAAGTATCATACGAGTCACCAACTAGAATTGCTAATTTTTGTTTTAGGTCTCGAATTTTTCGTTCAGCAGGATTTGCTTGAGGATGGTATAAAGGTATAAGATCTTGCTTAATACCAGGAATCTTACAAGTTTGTTGCATTACAGCCCTGACGAATTATACACCGTTATCGCTGATTAGTCTTCTAGGTAAGCCATAGCGTAAGAAGACTTTTTCTATCAATATTTTAGAGCAATTGATAGCTGTGGCATCTTTTACAGCAAAAAAGTTTGACTCATGTTGTACAGGTATCTTCAACAAGAAATATTCATTTTTTCCCAGTTGGAGTCTCTGGGAGAGGACCAAACACACAAATCTATTGCCAACGTCTCAAATCTTTGTGAATAAATATGCGTTCAGAGTAATCCAGCAGGTTTCTGGTTGTTAGATTTGTACCGGTTACATTCAGCACAATCTTTCACGTATTCGGCGATTAACTTTCTCATGCCAGGAAAGAAATACATAGAAGCAATTTTATGATACGTATTCTCAGCTCCACAATGTCCTGCAGTGGGAGAATCACGATATTGCTGTAAGACACGTTCTCGCTCGTGACAAGGGGCAACTAGCTGTGCTTCTTCTGACTCTGTTTCAGGCGAATATCAATACAGTATTCCCTGATTCATCAGATAACATCTACTAGTCCAATTTACTTAATTTTCATCTTTTCGTGCACTTTCAAAGCAGTCTATGATATTTCTTACATCCTCGTCCTTCAATTGTTCTTCGCGAATGTCTTTAAATTCCCAGGATTGTAAATCCATGGAAATAGTGTTCAAGTTACAAACAAATTTGCCCTCTATATCAAATGGTCTGGACAGAAGGTCTGCAATTACATTAGATCTTCCAGGAGTGTAAAGAATTTTCGGGTGATATGACTTGATTTGAAGAGCCCATCGAGCTAAGCGTCCGGATGGTGATTTAATACTCATAAGCCACTTCAAGTGTTGGTGATCTGATGCAATAATGATTTTTTGATTTTCTGCATAGCCACGGAACTTCTCAAGTGCCCATACCAACGCTAGTGCTTCTCTTTCGGTAGTTGAATAATTTCTTTCTGCCGAGCAGTTGATTGGCATACTCAATCACATGTTCTTCCGGTCTTTCTCCTTGGATAAGGACTGCTCCTGGAGCATAATTACTCACATGAGTTCTTATGAAGAAGGGTTTAGATCCATCTTGCTGAGACAACACAGGTGGTGAGATCAGCCGTCTTTTTAACTCTTCAAATGCTTTCTGCTCTGTATCACCCTCTGTCCATTGTTTATTCTTTTTATTTAAATCACTTAGGGGCCTAGCAACTTCATAAAAATGGGGAACATATCTCCGGAACCAGGAACAAGTCTGTAGGAAGGACTGAACTTCTTTAGCACATTTTGGTGTTGGAATTTTTTGAATAGAAAATACTTTGCCAGCATCCACTTCTACACCATTTTCAGTTATTCAATTACTTAAATACTTCACTCTATCACAAGAAAAATTGCAATTGCTTCTATTAGCATTCAGTTTAAATATAGAAAGTCTTTCAAACACTTTTCGTAAATCTGATGAATGTTCATCTATATGGAGATTCAGAAACAGGTAGGCTATTTCCAGTTTGGATTCTAAGTTCAATAAAAGGAGTAGATTCTCCCCCTGGCTTGAATTTATTTTCAAATTCTTCCAGAAATGAATTTTACTTGTGTTGTTCTCTTGTCAAAGTTTTCCTTCTTCATTCCTCAATTTCACGGAATTAGAGGTTTCTGAAATTTCAGCAGAATATCAGGAGAAGATAATTTCTGCGACATTATTACTTTTGCAAAATGGGTAATGTCTGTGTTGATATTCTTTAATATGCCAAGTGCTATTCTGGATGTTAAGCACAATACCAGCAGTCTGAAGAAAGCAAGTGCCAAGCAATGTCCTATTGCCTTTAGCGTTTGGTAGCGCAATAAATTTCATGCGAACTGTCTTTCCCTCTACATTAAGCTTTACGTCTGTTGTCAAAGCAGGGACATTTCTTTTTTTGCCATCGGCAAGTACCATTGTAATATTCTTCTTTTGAAATCTGAAACCTTTCTCTTTCAATAAAATCTCTCTTCCGTAATGGAATTTGATGCACCTGTGTCGGCACAAAAAGCTGCTTTTTCACCGCAAATAGTTAAAATAATTGAGCCGGACAATGAATCTTGAAGCTTGTGCGATATACAACTTTGCACCTTTAACAATTGTTTTAGCCTCTTCTTTTAGTTTGTTGCATTTTGGACACTTAGACTGAATAAAACCAGGATTATCACATCCATAGCAATGAACAGAAAATCTTCTTTCTGGATTGTATTTAGTAAATTTTGGACTTTAATAGTTGGAATATTTGATTTTGTCATTTTCCATAGAGTTAGGATGCTTATAGTTTCTCTCTGAAGCAGATTTAACAGTCTTTGAAATTTGGCTTCTTAGCAAAGATAGGGGAATTTTTCTTCATTCCCAGTCTTACATTTTCATAACTGCCAAGCTTTTCTGCAAGTTCTAAAGGATCATTCAGCTCTGACAATTGATCAACAAAATGTTCTCTAACCTCTGGAGATGTTCTTTTCTTTAACTGGTCAGCTATAATTCAGTCTTGTAACTTCTCAAAAGTGATGATATTCAACTCGTTTACCCATCCTTAGAAATACGATTTAATTTCAAAATAGAAGTCTTTCCGTGTTACTTCTGCACTTTTTCTATGTTGCGAGAACATCTGCTGAAACCTATCTGATGTAAGTCTGTAACACTTCAAGAGCATCTCTTGCACCTTTGAATAGTCTTTAACATCTTCTTCATTCTCTCTAGCAATTAATTGATTTATTTCGGCTGGCAATGAGACTATTAAGTACGGCATCCAATTAATTTCAGGTATATTCCCCAATTTTAATTGACGTTCAAATACTGTCAGATGGAGTCCTATTTCATTTTTATTGGGATTAAATTTTGGAAGAATTAGATTCAGATTCCTATTTGTTTTCTCTGTTTCACTGGAAACAGCTGTGGCAGTGGAGGAAAGTACCTTCTGAGCTTCCACTTGAAGTTTTAAGCGTTGCAATTCATACGCTCTCTCTTTTTCAATGCGTAGTTGCTGATCTTCCTTTTCTTTGGCTAGTTTTTCTTCCTTAGCAGCTTCTTGCTGGGCAATTCTTTAGAATTCAGCTTGTTTTTCTTTTTCAAGCTGTTCCTCTATTATATTAGTTAGCATATTTTTCACTAATTCTTCATCATAATTTTTTTGATTTTGTTATAATATCTTTCAGTTTAATTACTTTTAGATCATCTGCTACCCCTAACACCATTTCTGTAGCGAGGTTTCTCACACACACACACAACACAAATCCTCCTTTTTCACTTTCCCAAGGGATGACATTTTTGCATGTATTTTATTTTTAATAGTTCGGAAGTTATTTCAACTGATTTTAAAATATGTATTTTTTTAATATGTGGTTCTTTATTTTAGTTAAAATGAAAATTAAACACCATCAGTCTTAAGTACAATATTATGTTAAAATATAAACCTCTTTTAACTTTAAATATATAAGTGAAGTGTAACCTATTATTATTTATTCAATCATTAATCGCAAATAAAATAAACTCTTTAATTATTGTAAATAAACTTGAAATATTCATATGATATTCACCATCATAAAATAATCAAATCAATTTTATTATATTAACCTTACTAAATTTATAAGAATTCACTCTCATTATATACTAATCAAACAAATCCAAAACAAAGCATTTCAAAATTCAACCATGAAACTTTTATTTACGTTTCATTTATAACGCTTTACTTTCGCTTTACAATTACCAATAATCACTAAATGTATCTTTGTTTTTATAAATTATATTTTATCAATTCTTTGATTCCACATTCAATAAATCAAAATATATTAACTAAGATAACTTAATCATATGCATTCAAAGAATATTTTATATATAAATTACAAAAATGTTTTATTGACTTTTTATTTCTTTAACATTAAAGTTCTTCAATTTTTTAAAATATCAATTCTGATTCCTTTTACCAAAATATTAATAATTATTTTGTTATCTTAATATATAATCTTAAATATACATGGAAAAACAATATATTTTCATTCTTTATTCAATGAAACCACTTACTAAAAGAATAAAACACAAAGATTCTAAACAGAGAGTGAATAACGAAAAAAATGATATAAAAATAAGCATTAATATATACTGAACTCATAGCATTCATAGATATTGAAAGGCTAGACAGAGAGGCGTTTATGAAAATAATAACAACAGTCGTTTGTGGCGCCTTGTTTCGTGTTTAAAATCAAAACAAAAGTATCATCACATGGAAATGCTCAGTCATCAGACAATTTAAATTCTGTTAGATACTCAATTTTAAAACACTATCCCACTGTAAAGAAAATGTTTTCAAATATTCAGAATTAAGAAATATATAAGAAATATAATATTCAAAAGTAACAGATACTTTACTTATCGTTCATAATGTTCTTTACATATAATTCCCGCACATATACTATTATACTTCAAACATAATAATAAACTGTTTCTTTTAATTTAATTCTCTAATATAAAATTATGTATTTAATAAGTTTTTCAACATATCTACCAAATCAAACAAATAACTATACTCACAACTAATAATACTGTTCTGAATTCAAAAACATAAAATAATAACACTTTTATCGAAACACAACAACTTATACAGAAACTTTTTATACAGTTTTATATTCATAAGTGCTTAAACATTAACACTCATTAATTACTTCCTTTATTGTAATTCTTCACAACTAATTAGGAGATATTAGAAATATAATACAGTAGCAGAAACTGGAATCTGGAATTCTCAAATCGAAAACGGGATACTCCAATTGAACCAAAATCTCGGATGAGATTATATTTGTCATGAATCCATAAAACACAAGAAATCAGGAGGTAACCTGTAAAATTTTTGAGCTCCCCTCCAACAACAAAATTTAATTCTGGGTAGAATTTTTTAACAGCGAAAAGAAACTCGAACTCTGGTCTCACGTTGTGCAGCCAATATTTTAGATTGTAGCACTTATCTGGTTTAATAGGAAGAAAGAAATAAGTTGCTTAAGTAGCTCAAAATAATTTACTACAATATAGGATTCAATTTGAGCACAACACAGATACATATACTACAAATAAAACAAAATTATATATAAGCATATAAAGTTAAAGGGATAGGTTAAACATGAGAGTCATATGAATATATGCATATCATACCTACGGTCGCTTTCTTGTTGATGATGTCATGGGTGGTGTTGTAGACAGAGGGCGCTATATGAGTACCCTTGAGTTTCACTGAATGCCTATTGCATTATTTACTCAAACGAGCTCGCGGCAAATGTAAGATATACCTTTTCGAAAGAATAAAGTTTTATGATTAAGTTCATTGTATTATGTAAATTCATAAAATATTTTTTATATACTTTTTTAACTTTTTATTTTTCTGGTTTTATTTCCACAAAATAAATTATTTAAAATGAGGATAAGAAATGAAAACAATATATATACTTGGTATTAAGAGAGACAAAAATGAACAAATGGTTATCAAAATAATGATAATATCTGTGAACAAAGGAAACATATTTGAATAAGCATCGTTAATATTTAAATAAAATAAGAGATACTAGTTCATTTATGAGCAGAACTGTACACATTCTGGAAATATGTGGTAGCTTTATTGAAGTTCTGTCAGTTTTAGATTTATCTCCAAAAGCGTAACATGTCTGACCTCTCAAATTATTAAAATGGCTAAACTACCATCTAGCTAGAGCAGGTGTGACCAAAACATCTATACTTTTAGATTTTTCTAAAGATACGGTGTCTAAAGTCATGAATGCATACACACAGCTCTCCAAGGCAAGCTTGGCAAAGCAAAATAGAGGATGGAAGCTCAGTAAAACATGCTATCGAGTTTTGAAGCAGATTGTTAAGTCTAATAGTTAACAACTGCAGCAAAAATGGCTGAAGAGCTCAATCAGCATGTGGATTCTAATGACAATGATTACAGTTAGAAGGCACTTTCATAAGCAGAACATTTAAAGGCAGAGTATAAATCCCTTAGCCACTCGTCACAAATGTTAAGGGCAAGCGTCGCTTACAGGGGCCTGACAATCATAAATCCTGTTCGATTGATAAGTGCAAAAAAGTAGTATTGTTTGATGAATCAGTTTTCATACTTTCCTTACAACACAAGAGTGTACGTTTAGTAGAAACCTGCCAAAAAGTATGGCTGTGATTGTCTCCTTCCAATTGTCAAGCATGGAAGAAGATATGTCTTAATTTGAAGGTCTTTGTCATGATTTTCTGTAAAACCTATCGTAAATCTAGGAGGAAAGATTACTGTATAAAGAAATTTTAGCTGATCTGGTTAATCCTAAGATGCAAACTTTATTTTCTCGAGGAGATGGAATCTTCCAAAATGATAACGTGCTTATCCTTCCAACAGGATTTGTCCAATCAGGGTTGAACACGAGGATTAAGTTATAAATCTATCATGGCCCACATAGCCACTCGATTTCAATATAATTAAGCCGTTATGGTCTGTTTTAAGGTACCCGTACACTTTGAAAACGTCAATTTCGGCCAAAAATGATAAATTAATTTTATTCTTTCGTTAAATAAAAAATTTAAATAGCTTTCTAAAACAGGTTTGTTTTTGTCTCTACGTTAATTAGATTCCGAGATATAAAGGATTTCGTAAAGATTAGGAAACCAAAAGTGGACATATTTAAAGGACCGGAAGTGGGCGTTTATAGGGCCAGAATGATGTTACAGATTAGTTTAAACAGTGTTTGATTTTGAAATATAAATTTAGTAAGTTTTTAAAAGATACATAAAATAATTACTGTTCTGGAAATCAATCAGAAAATCAAATAAAAAATTAATCAGAAAATATGAGAATTCTTATAAAGACACAACACTTTAATATTTAAATGCGATTTTCTCAGAACTGGCTTTTACCTATAATTTGAACGCTTCAAAAACGATAACTCAAAATATTTTTATGATGTCACTATGGAATTTCATGAGCGTGATGTGTATATTGTATTCTAAGGAATGTACTAAAAGAATTTTAATCACCTAAATATTTCCCAAATTATGGCCTGTTATTCGAATAATGGCATAGAAATTTTGGCTAAAATTTCAATATAAATATTGAACTGGCCGTAATTTTTTTATTTTCAACAAAAACTTAAAATTTTAGTACATGCTGTAGATAATAACAACATATCGATTATTTGGTATTAATTTTTTTCAAATATGTTTAATAGTTTTTGATGTAGCATTTTTTAAATGTTTCAAAACAATGCTTAAAATTGTATATATATTTAACATTTTTGAAGAATAATATTGGAATATATCAAATTTTAGTAGCTCAATATTAATGTTTTCTAAAGTGAAATAAGAATCAATCTTTACAATGTATATGTAAAGCGTATTTAAAAAAAAAGCTCTGAACGTGTTCGGGTACCTTAAGGCGTTTAATGCGAAATTGATATCTTTCACTAGTATCTCTTCCAGAAATTTTTCTGTATCTCCGTCAAGAATGCTACATAATTCCCCTAAACATTACTCCGCACTTGAATGAATCGATTCCTTGAGAAATCCGAGCTATAACACATGCGATACGTGGTCCTACACCCTACTGGTGTTTCATAGGTATGAAGAATAATTTAAACGGCTAGCTTATTTCTATATTTATTTAAGAACATCTATGCAACACCGAGAAATCACACACACAACACAAAAAACGAAAACATAAGAACATTAAAACAAAAAGGCTCTGATAATTATACTGGAGCAGCAGTCTCTAAGGTTAGAGCTCATCTGGTTTGCAAAGTTCGTTTACGACCGTTAGAGGGCGTTGCTCTCTTCTGGCTTTGGCTTTGAACTGGCTTTGGATCTGGCTTTGAAATCGTCTCGATGTTGAGCCAGGTTTTGATTGCTGATTTTGGGAGGTCTCCCTCGCAACTGGACCTCTGTCTTTCGATGAAGGTAGTTGGTATGGCCTTATCACATTCGTGTGATATATAACTGACTTGATCAGGTGCAGCAGGATCTACAATATCATATGTAGTTAGAGACCTGTTTGTGAGTATAAGGTATGGACCTTCACGTCTTCGCATAAATTTTTTACTTTTCTTGTTCCTGGAATTACTTATTTGATGTAAAGTAACCCACACCTTGTCACCAGGTTTATAAAAATCCTGTCTATGTTTTTTTATTTTTAATAAAATTACACCTTCCTTCTATCCTGTTTTTGTTCTACCCCTGTTTTTGTGCTCCCTGATTTGAGGAGTCAGGCAAGCAAACCTCTTCAAATAAGACGTTATTTAAGGGACAAAGTTGTCATTATTAATAATTGATCTCATGTAGTGACGAACATCATCCGTCGGATGAGAAGTGTGACCAGCGGCGTCACATCTAGCTATATTCATTGCAAAACGAATCATAGAAAGATGTTCTTCCCAGGTGTCATGCGCATCACCGACTAAGATGGCTAATCTAGGTTTCAAATCTCTATTCTTACGTTCAGAGGGATTCGCTTGAGGATGATAAACAGGACTGAGGTACTGTTTGATATTTAACAAATAATAAATCTGCTGCATGACGGCACTAACAAATTGAGATCCGTTGTCACTGATTAATCTTCGATGAAGTCCATAGCGTAGATAAACTTCCTTAAGTGGCGTTATGGTACGGTTTGACGATGTGGCTTCATTAAAACCAAATAACTCAACCCATTATGTGCTCGTGTCTTCCACAATAAATATCCATTTCTTTTCTCTTGGGGTTACTGGAAGAGGATCAAAGAGACCAAAGAGATCAATAGAGTTTCAAATATTTGCGCATAAATAGGTTTTCTAAGACCTATTTATACGCAGAGACAGCAGGTTTTTGATTTGTTGGTTTATACCGATTACATTTTGCACATGTTTTGACGTAATCAGAGATGTACTTCCTCATGTTTGGGAAATAATATCTGGAAGCTATCTTATTGTAGGTACCTTCCACGCCATAATGATCAGCTGTAGGAGCATCATGGTGTTCTTTCAGAATTCTTTGTTGTTCTTGGTTGGGAACAACTAATTGGGCATCGTCTGAATCCGTTTCAGGCAAATAACGATACAAAATGCCTTCGTTCATTATAAATCCTCGACTGATACAGTTAGCAAAGTTTTCATCCTTATCGTTGTTTTCCAGACAATCGATAATTATCTTCAGATCTGGATCTGCCAACTGTTCTATACGAATATCACTTGATTTCCTAGTTGGCATATCGACAGAGATTGCATGCATTTCACAATTTGGATCATCATGAAAATAGATTGAAAGTTGGTCTTGATAACATATCAACCACAACATTTGCTTTTCCAGGTTTGTATTCTATTTTCAAGTTAAAGGAGTGGATCTTCAAAACCTATCTTGCCAAGCGCCCCGAGGGAGACTTTATGCTCAGAAGCCATTTAAGAGGTTGATGAGCAGAATTAATAATCACTTCTTGATGGTCAATGTAGCCACGAAATTTTTCCATTGCCCAAACTATTGCTAAAGTTTCGCGCTTAGTAGTCGAATAGTTGCGTTCTGCTGGGTCAACAAATACTCGCATATTCGATAACATGTTCTTCAGGGCTATTTCCTTTTAGAAAGACTGCACCAAGGGCATAGTTACTAGCATCGGTGCGAATTACAAAAGGCATAGATTCATCGGCTTGTTTTAACACATGGCCTGTTGCCAATCGTTCTTTCAAAGTTTCGAAAGCTTTTTGCTGCTCGAATCCCCACGACCAATTGACTTTTTTTCTTAGTTAGGTATCTAAGAGGTCATGCTATGTCCACAAAGTTCAGAACATATCTTTTAAATCACGAGCAGGTTTGTAAGAACGATTGAATTTATTTGGAACAGGAATTCTTTGAAGAGATGCAATTTTCTCTCGATCAGCTTCAATTCCATTTCTGGTGATCCAAAATCCTAAGTACTTAACACGTTCACAAGAAAAATTGCATTCATCTCTAATTGCATGGAATTTAAATAAAGAAAGTCTTTCAAAAACAACCTTTATATCTTTCAAATGCTTGTCAAATGTTTCTGATAGGACTATGATATCATCCAAGTATGTGAGTGAGAAGACATCGTTCAGACTACTTCTAAATTTGTCTATTAGGCGTTGAAAAGTGGCAGGTGCGTTTCTTAATCCAAAAAGCATATCAAGATAACGATAAGTGCCAAAAGGTCAAATAAAAGCAGTTTTGTCCAAGTCAGCTTCATCTACTTGGACCTGATGATAACTAGATTGCAAGTCAATGGTAGAAATATAAGATGTCGCTGTCGCCTTGTTCAAGAGATCGTCCATTCGAGGTAATGGGTAAGTGTCAGGTTTTGTAACAGCATTTGAGACCTCTGTAATCTGCATATAATCTGATTTTCCTATTGGGCTTTTCCACGAGTACAACAGGAGCAGCATAAGCAGATTCACATGGTTCGATTTTATTCTTTGCTAACAGTTCATCCATTCGTTCTTTACGTATTTCTTTCTTGGCTGGAGACATACGATATGGTGGAAAAGATAGAGGATGAGGGTCTAATGCCTCTATACTGTGCTTAATGAAAGGAGTGGGCTTTCCCCCTGATTCAAAGCAATGCTTGTAACTTTGAAGCAAGCAATTTAGTTTTCTTCTTTGCGTCTCTGTTAGATGTCTTCCTTCGTCACTTCTCAAGTGAACTTCAATTGTAGTTTCAGGCACTATTGAAGTTTTAGAAATGTTTCATTCTTTTCTTACAAAGTAGGTTTTACGTAGAACAAATACTGCCCCTGCGGATTTTTGCAAAAATGCCAGGTCCCATTTTGAACATCAAGAACAATACCAGCTGTGTGGAGAAAATCTCTTCCTAAGAGTGTGCTGTTATCCTTGGCTTCAGGTAAAACGATAGTTTCTTTTGACACACTTTTAACTTCTATACACATATTGACAATAGTTTTAAGAGCAATCATGGATTGAAGTTTTCCATCAGCTAGAATGAGCGAAATTTTCTTATTTTCAAAAGCAACTCCATTATCTCGTAAAATGTCATAACTCTTTTCTCCTGCAATAGAATATGAAGCACCAGTATCTGCACAAACTGCAATCTTTTAACCAAAGAACTCAAAAACAATTATACTTGACGGAACTGTAGCTATGCTGTTAGTGAATAAGTTCGTAGAATTAATAGTTGGTGTCTTCATGTTTAGAACCTGTGCAAATAGGACATTTTGATCTGATTACTCCAGGCGTTCTGCAACCGAAACATTGAATGGATGATCTTCCATCTAATTTAGAATTAGATGAATGAATTATTGGAACTTTTGAATACCGATTTTGAGCATTTTCAGAAGTATTAACCACAGGACGAAACTTTCTATCTGGGATAGTTCCTGTTTTCATCTCTTGAATATGTTTTCCTTTGAGACTGGTTACATTGCTTTTTTGTTCCTTGAGGGTCATTCTCATAAGCATCCAGTTTTTCAGCTATATCTATGGGATTAACCCAGTTTGTCCAAGAGTCAAGAAAATGATTTTTGACTTCTGGTGGAGTTCTTTTCTTAATCTGATCAACAATCATTAAGCTTTTGAATTGGTCAAAAGCTGTAACATTCATTTCTTTTATCCATCCCTCAAAATAAGAGGCTAATTCAAAGTAAAAGTCTCGCCATGTTGTATCAGAACTTTTTCTGTGTTGAGAGAATAATTGTCAAAATTTATCAGCGGTAACCTTGAATCTTTTAAAGAGCATTTCGTTCATCTTTCGGTAATTTTGAGCATCTTTCTCATTTTCTCTAGCAACAGTTGTGCTATTTCAGCTGGCAAAGTGCCAATTGAATATGATATCCAAGAAGAGTTGGGAAGATTCATAAATTTTAACTGTCTCTCGAATATAATCAAAAATAATCCAATTTCATCTTCTTTTGGATGAAATTTAGGAATGATACGATTAAGTTCGAATTTTGGACATTCAGAATCAGAAGAGCTTACAATTGAGGTAGATGCCTTTTGAGCTTCGAGTTCAAACCTAAGCTTTTCCAATTCATAACGACGTTCATTTTCTAATCGCAATTGTTTTTCAACTTGTAACTTTCTTCTCCAATTTCCTTTTCCTTTGCTAATATCTCAAATTCTGCTTCATTTTCAGCTTTTATCCTGTTATTTTCAGCAACCTTTTCAGCTTTTAAGCGGTCTTCTAATATAACTCTAAGCATGCTTTTCATAAGTTCTTCATCATAATTATCACTTTTAGTTATAAGTTCTCTAAGGTCAATTATTTTCATCTCATCTGATACAGCCAAACCAAGCTCAGCTGCAAGGGCTCGGAGTTCTTGTTTTTTAGATTTGCCAAGAAATGCCATTTTGATCAAAGTCTTTCAATGTTAGTGAATTATGTAAAAAGCTTTTAAACTTCAAGAAGTCTTAAATTCAATACTTTAACTAAGATTTACGTATTTAGAAAATCAAATGATAACAAAAGAAAATTCTTAAAACTAAAACTATTCAAATACTAGAAACTTCAAATCAAAGCACATTTGAAAACTTCAAATCAAACACCCCAGTGTAATAAATTTAAAAGAAGATAATGCATTTCAATAATTGGTATAACAAAGAAAGTAATACATTTGTAGTAAATAATTAAAATAATACTGGAAACTAGTCAGTACAATAACTAAAAATATTAAATATATAGCAAACACTGTAAAATCATCACTCTATATCTACTACTTAATATGAAAGTAATAATCTTGTGATTAAAAAAATGAATAATTACCACTTAAATTTTAAAACAATTTTTGATACAACAGAAAACAATACAAACATATATTGAATTTCAGAAATACTTAATTAAAATAAAATTATCCATAGAGTATTTAATGTTTTCTTATCAGTGCGCAAAAAATTATCAAGAATATTCAGAAATTTTTTCAAGTAGATTATCTAATTATTTCCATAGACCGCAAGCATAAATTATGTATACAGTAACAGATTATTTTATTATGACAATTACTCATTCTGAAAAATATGAATCATTAGATAATGTAACAAGTATACAAAAATACGCATTTTCTACAACAATAAGATCAATACAAGAATCAAAAATAAATTTTCAAATAACTTTCTTTTAAATAATACACAGCAATATTTTCTTTAATAATTCAATTCTTTTGTTTTTGATTGAAAACAGAACGTGTATGAAAGATTACATATTTATAAAATTGATAAAATTCTCTTTCGTTATTCCTAAAATCATTTAAATGCAACTAAATAATTAAACAAATGTATGCAAACAATATGCATATGAATCTATAAAGTATAATATATCAGATAATATTATATTTAATTTATTAAATTACATATGACTTTATTTATTGAATAAGTTTCAATTTCAAAAAATCTTAAACTTATTTTCTTTAAAATAAAATATACATCCATAGAGAAATAAGATTCTCTTTTAAGAATTACTTAGTTATGAGAAAAAAAGGAGTCCTTCCTTCCTTCGTAAGGCACATGAAAGTAATAAATCTGCTGCGAGAACAGAATCGCATTACTGAAAGAAAAGTAAACCAAACAAGCTCGTAACTTCTCGGTGACGGCGGTCTGTGTGACTAACTTATTTTCGAACAATTTTGCAAATTTCGTTTTTAAAGTGACCTGATTTCGCCTTTAATATTCAGTATAAGTGATTAAATTACATAACTACTTAAACACATTAAAATAGTATTAACCACTTCACACATTGACACAAAATAGGTGCAAAATATTCATAAAATAGAAACGAATAACAAAGAGCCATGCAAGCGGATCTGCTTCTCAAAATAAATAATTTTTTTAAATGCTTGGATAAGTTAAAATTAATTGATATATAATTGTTTGGTTTACTAATATGAATTTAGATACTATGAGTTAGGGTAAACTCATCATTTCCGACGATTTAACAATTTCGAATTCGGCATCACGTTTTGGACGTCAAATTTTCTGTGCCATAAGTATGAAGAATAATTTAAACGGCTAGCTTATATCTATATTTATTTAATAACATCTATGCAACACAGAGAAATCACACACACAACACAAAAAACGAAAACATAAGAACATTAAAACAAAAGGACTCTGATAATCATACTCGGGGAGCAGCAATATCTAGGTTTAGCTCATCTGGTTCTCTCAGTTCGCTTATGACCGTTAGAGGGCGTTGCTCTGTTGCACTAGTAAAGGTTTATTTAAAAATCTAAGGTGTTTCCATTAATTTGTGCTAACCACCTCTATTTGTACCGAATTGAGATACAAGGGATGATTTAACAATATGAGTGAGACTTGATATGGTATGATGTGATATGGAAGTTATTTAAAGGCTGAAGATAAGCTAAGAACATCATTGCAAGTGCGAAGGTAGAACTCATTTTAAAAGACATACTAATTAAACAGGATTAATGCCAGTTATATATGTAAATCAAATAGAAACCAACTGTGTGTCTTTATGTAATATTTTACATTTCATAATTATAAGATAGGACATTTCATTTTTTGTTGTAAATAAGCTTAAAAATAATTATAAATTCATAATATTTCATATTTTTATATGAAAATTAGAAAAATTTATATTATACATTTAATAGAAAAAGAAATATGCTAAAACGTAGTGTAAAAATAAGAACAATTTATTAAAAATAAGTTCCAACTCTTGAGTAATAGCCTTACGAATGCTTATATTGTTGCTTTTAATTTTATTAGTTTCACATAAATAATACAAATTCGTTTCATATTATGGTAGTGTATGTCCTGTGTATTTCGCGGAACTTTGCAAAGAAATGCATAGAATACATTGAAATTCTTTTTAAAATAATGTATAATTCCCGCAATCACCTTTATATTTCCAAGTAAATGTCACTAGAAGAAACTCCTAAAAGCATTAAAATTAAAATTTTGAAGCTTTCCAATCAGTGAAAAAAGTAACATTAATCTTAATAAAAACTAAATTAATTATCCTTCTAAATTTAAATAAGAATAATTGAAAATACATGTATTTAATCTTATTATATCGGTCATTAAATACCAGCAAATTGTTTCTACTGTTAGCATCGTCACTGAAACTGGTATTGAATCCAAAACCTATTTTTTGTTTGCATTCTTAAAGGAATTATATTGCTTTTATTTAAAAAGAATAGCAAAAAAAGAGAGTTTTTTTTTAAAATTCTTTTGCGCGTATTTTGAAAGAAAACTAAAAGAGCAGTAGACTAAGACAGTTTATCAAAAAAATGAGAAAAAAATAAATACTTAAAATTCACAATTGCAAATATTGTAGCTATTTACAGCACTTTTTATCTTGTAGTTATACAAATATGTCCAAGATAAATTGAATGAAATGCGTTGGAAAAATACTAAAATTATCATAAGCCGAAATATTCAAATCAAAGCGTTTTTCAAATAATTATAGTAACTTCATAGATGATACTATGCTAACTGAACGATAGAATAATACTTGATTTCTAGCCTTTTCCTTTTCGTGTTCTCTAGTAAAATATATCGAGTCATTTCTCAATATTTTAATCCCTTTCGAATCGACATTAGTTCTTCGGAACGCTTTTTAATGACTTTATTTTTATAAAACGTTATTTTGGTAGCATAAATTGAAGAAATTCCGGGTCATGAAATGAATCTCAGAAATCTTCATTCTCTAAAGGTCCCAAAGAAATTGCGCTACCAGCAATAAAATAAACATTCGTATTCTTACACCGCTACATTTCAGGGCTGCTGCGCTTCACTGTTTCCAGAGAACGGATACGCGAAAACAATTACTATTACTTTAGAATTCTTTAAAAAAAAAAAAAACACATTTTATTTGGTAAATAGTTCAATTCAAATGTTCTATTTTAAATGGTATTAAAAATAAATGTAGTTTGAAAATAGTAAAGAATTCGTTTGGGGGAAAAAAAGGTTAATTTTATTTTCATAAATTGCTTATTATATATATATATATATACATATATATATATATATATATATGTATATATATATATATATATACATATATATATATATATATATATACATATATATATATGATGATACATTTAAAATTTATTTTTGTATCCGTGTGTACGCAAAATACTGTGTTTAAGTTCTTAGTTTTAAATATGATCATAATGCAGCACAGAGATTATTGGGGAAGAAAATGTGAGGGTTTATCTTATTGAAAACTGTGTTAAGCTTTAGTAATCCATTGAGTTATGAATAGGATATTCGTTAGTCAACAAAGAGCTAGTCTCTTAAACTATTATCTAATTAATTAGTTATTACTGTATTTGACGACTTATCAAAGTGATTAGTTAGTTGTTAGATAGCAAAAATTTTTTAGCTACATGCAAATGAATGATTAAGTGTTCGACAGTGCTAACCTGAGTATAGTGATATTTGCATGAATAGTAATTTGTATAACATCGTACGCTTTGGTGCTATACAACAGCAGTTTACAGAAAATTACTTCGTTATTCTCAGTGGACAACTTATCCAGCTGGCAGATGAATGGTTAGATTTTGCTTTCAATTGAACAATTCATGGGTTCAATTCTCTCTCCTCCACAGATGTTTGTGATGGTTCAGAATCCACTTTAAACTGCAAGTCCCGGTCTACTTAACGATAAACAAATAAAATTTGGAAACAACTTTAGTCTTGGTGGGTGACAGAGAAATATTGATCAATAGTCCCTTCCATCTTTTGGGTTTCAAACATTGAACCTACGTGACATAAAAAAGAAAAATGCTTCAAATTATACAACATGGGTGGAAAAAATCAGATTATTTTCAGCAATCATTAAAAACAATGTGACATTCTTTCTTTCAACTATTTATATTTGTGTTTAGTAAGATCACAGAACAATGATATAATACTCTGAAAGTTTCATTTCTGTTGGGACTTTGTCATAGAAGATTATTTTAAGATGTGAGAATACATGAAAAATTGATGAATATTGCTCTTGATTATAAACTAGTCTCCTTAATTTTATTATTATAAGAAAGATTCACTTTCATTATAAAATGATTTACACTATTATGATTTTTTGCACTTTTCCAACATTACACAATTAGATGTTACATGTTATATATATAATGAAATATATAATAAATATACTTTATTCCTTTAAAGTAAGCCTGAGAAAGACGCTTTTCCAACTTAATATGTGAGAGAGCTTTTGCGAAACTTAGATTTTTCAATATACTTATGCTTTGAAAGCATTATAATCTGACTCCCCAGATCGTATTGTGGGGATGAACCCTGGAACGACACTCTCCCTTAATGCCCCCACTATCTGGAAATATGTATGACAAGAAAGTTTAAAAAAAAAAAAAAAAAAAATCGAAGCTTCATGTATCTCCTGGGGGCAGGGAACAAATCGCAAATATCTGGTGTTAGTGAAAGGGAGGGAAAAAAAACCTTCATCCACCCCCTATTCAAAAAATCGATCATTTGAGGTTGTTGTGATGTGTCGCCACTGCGTTTCAACAGCTTCCACGGTTAACTGAGTGCTTGGATTGCGGTAGACATCCGAGAGACGAACGAGTTCAACCATTCGGATCTCCGTGACGTCATCTCTTCCATTCGCAAACCGCGCGCCGAATCTTTTCCTTCTTTTGCCGGAAATTCTCTCGTTTGCCGGCACTCGGTGGTGCCATGATCCTGAAAACCCTCTCCTAGCAGACGACCCTGACACTGGCTATCAACCTCTATCTCGCTGGACACCCAGAAGAGAGGGAGAGAAAAAAAAAAAAAAAACCAAATCAACTTGGGTAAGTGGTTTTTGCTCGAATTGGCGCGATTACTGTGTGCACCCTTTCGCCCTTTCCCCACTCCGGTCAAGGAATCAATAAATTTTCATTTTTTTTACTCCGTTGTTGGCAGGTCGCCATCAAATGATCGTGAATGTAGGTTTTGTTGAATGCACCTGCAGTATTGTTCCTCCCACGGAATAAAAATATTCGGGAATGAGCGGAAAAGTTTGCTAAGTATCACGTGTGACTCACGAAAACTTCATGCGTAGCAATCAATAAGGTAGTATGTAATCGAAAATTCGTTCTAATTTTTCCATCTTTGAGTGCGTTCAGTTTTTATTCTTCTTTCAATATAAAGCAGATATTTAATAAATATTAATTTCTTTACAATAAAACGTTTAATGTATTTTATATGAGCGATAAAATGCTTTAAACTGGCACTTAGGCGCAAGTGATTCCTTCCTGTACTTCAAAACCAAGATACTTTACGTTGGTTACTAAATTATTTTATTTAACAAAAAAATTGAAATTAACAAATTATACTATATGCACCCTTATTATACTGTGTTGTTGATTTATGCAAAATATGTATATTTACACATAATAATTTTAAGTACTAATAATATCACTACTATTTTAAAATAGAAATATTTTCAACAATTTCAATGTATTTAAGATTGTGTTCATTTGTTTTTCATCTGAATGAAAGCAATTTTAAACGTATATAATACTAAAATATTTAGCCTAATTTTACACTCTATATCAAATAGAACAATTATAAATTTCCTTACGTTATTTAAATGGTTTCAATGAAATAATTTTTATTATGCAGTAATATATTTCATATAATGTAAAAATTTTTCACTTGATAAGCAGTATATGAAAGATTATTAAAGATACTATAATCTACATTAACATCAATTTACATTTATTGAATACTTCGTAAAACATTATTCTAAGGTTTAAATATTTTATCCTTTTTTAATATGAATTCGCTAATAAGCTTAGTTTCTTAAATAAATTTTTTGTATCATCTGTCATTTCAAAATTTAAAATAATCAGATTAATACTTAAAAAAAGATTCTATATAATACTTAAAATAAAGTTCATTATTAAAATATTAAAAATTATATATAGCATTTATAATCATTAAAAATATTTATTTCCTATGCATTTAAACATTGCTGAATGCTTTCTGTGCATTAAACTCGCTACTTTTATATGAATTAACAAAATTGTCAAAAGTAACTCTGTGTAAAAAATGTACAAAATTAACATTAAACAAATCTAAAATTCAACTAATTTTCCAAAAAATGATTCAAACATTGTTTATTAAACAATTTTAACTTTTGCTTATGTTTAATTGTACTAGATTTAAAAATTATTTAATTTCATACTTAATAACCAAAACTATACTAAGATTAATAACTCATATTCTGTACTTAAAAATAAGTTATGTATGTACAAATTCTTTTTGTTGTATATTAGTAATATTATGCTTAATATTAATATATTCAATATCTATTAGTTTAAAACATAAGTAAACTAAAATTTTACTATCTTTGACGTTATTTTTCAATTCAAATTTGTATCAGGTATTTTAACATTCATGTAAATTGTTGAATATAAAATAAATTTAATTTTAATGTACTTATAGTTGCAATCACATTTATGATTAGAAGAAAATTAATTCTTATATTATCATACTAAAAGCAATACTGATTTAAAATTCAGCATGTAACAGTAAGGAAGCTTACAAATTTAAACAAAAGTAAATAAAATTTAAAATTTTTCAATGAAAATTATTCATTGTGGGTGATCAATTAATCTAGCAGTAGATACAAAAGAAAAACTAAAAATATATCATAAAATCAAATATACTGTAGATGTTTCAAAAAGTATATTTTTTCGTACTTCAGGGAGTTGACCACATTGGCCATTTCAAAAAGAGGTGTTAACCGGTAAAATGATAAGTTATGAGGTTATAAAACTTTTACACAATATTTTGTTCGACACTACTTTTAGCTCTCAAAGTATGGAAAATATCAACATGATTTCTTTCCCAATTTTCACATTTTTTCCCAAATATTTAAAATGTTAACTTTTTAATAGCATGAACATTTATTTAAGAGTAAAAAATATTTTGTTATATAAACTAACAGCACAAAATTTGATTACCTATTAAATTGGATGGAAAGTTAATGAAGTATTCTTTGATTATAAAAGCTATACTATCATTTTTGTCTATCACATTAAAAAATAAGTTAAATACGGATTATATCGATATATATTTTATATTTTAGAAAGGAAATTTTTAATTGTAAGTCGAAGATTTTTGTTACTTAATAATTCTTAATGATTTTGCAGATATTTGTTAGTGAAAACTTATTTTCTTTATTCTATTTTTATTTTTCTTATACACTGAGATGTAATATATTTACGTAGGACAAATAACTGTTCAACAGTAAAAATATAAACTTACCATTACAAAAACTAAATAAAAACTTATATGTGTATGAGTACTATTTATAGAAATCAGTGCTTGAAATTGCAGATCAGGGAACAATTTATTATTAAAAAAATTACAAATGAAATGCTGTGCGGTTCTAGCACCGCATTTATTATTGCACCACATTTGCAGGTTGTAAAAGGAACTGTACTTGTAACTCATAGTGAATCAGTCAAGCATACAGGGTATTCAAATTTGTGTCTCCGACAGCCATTTAAATTCTAGATTAAAGCAAAATTCAAGGAACATTTTTCTGTTACACATTCAACTTCTTTCAGCCATACTTATGGCACGCTTACAGGAAGGTGTCCTATAGGAAAATATCGTTTTGGAGTTAACTTATCATAAGTAATGCGAAAGAGCGCAAGATATATCACTGAGCTAATGTTTACCACGAATCATTCTTAAATGACATTATCAATTATCAATGTCTTGGCAGATGAGGCAATTCTCGGCGTTGTGCCAGAGGCAAGATAGAAACGACCATCGTTGGATCTTTGAACAGGAACACGATTGCAATCTCTGGTATCCATCACTCTAGAGAAATGCCATGGATTGATTTATCTAGTTATAGTTCTGCTGGAAAATCACCATACCAGTGCTTCCATTTGCTTTCCATATAGTACGGTTACATGTTTCGTCTGCAAGTGAGAGCTTTGTTTAAATTTCCAACCTTTCCTAGTAGTCATTCCAATTAAAAAAAAAAAAGAAAGAAAGAAACTCAGTAGCCTTATAGGCGTATTATTTTATCATTTGCGTTGTCTTTCACTGCTCTGCTCTCAGGATCCCTTTCATAACCGAGAAAGGATCAATATCTCAAAGAAAATGTGTCACAGTATTATTGGCAAAAAATGGAGATAATTTGGGGAACAAAACGATCACTGGATTCATTCCTAATTAATCACTCAAGGTTGACCTGGAGCACTAAGTTGTATTTTCTACACATGTTTGATTTAAAAGCATATTTATGCTTTTCTAATTCGAAAGACGTCAGGTTTTTTTATGATATAATATGCCACCAGAATATATAATTACACCTATGCTAACTTAAAGATGACTTTGTATCCCAAATTTAAATTAAAGAGGGTGTAACGAAAAAAGTCTTTTTTTAAGGATTTTTTTAAAAATAAAAATATAAGGTTTTCTAGACTTAAAACAATTTACTGATGACGAGATCGTCAGTGAAGTGCTCAATAGGAAATACACCGATTCTTCAAGTTCTGAGGATATCGATGTAGAGTACACAGAAAATACGGAAAGCATTACCATTGACCGTTGTTTAAAATTAACGAAAGAACTTATCCGTGGAATGGAACAAAACTCATTTTTAAGGAACACTATATTATGTCTGTATATAAAATACAAGAAACTTTACTGTCAGGAAAACCAAAGCATTTAAAACACAAAATGGGTATATTTGCATCAATAAGCAAAAAATAATTTCACTTTGCAAATTTTAGGTTATTATATTATATATATACATGCGTGTGTGTGTATTTTTTTCATTAAAATATTAACGATATAGTTATTATTTTTCCTCCCTCAAATTACTTCTTGGATGGAGAAGGGGTGTCGCGAATTTTTGCAAATGGTAATTGAAATTTTAAGCAGCGATCCGAAAACCATATATATATAAATATAAATATATATATATATATATATATATATATATATATATATATATATATATATATATATATATATATATATATATATATATATATACACGTATTTATATAGGATGAGCTGTACGCGTATATTAAACTTTCTTATCTTGTTTTTTAGTACTTAAATAAGAAAATGTAACGACATGATTTGGAATAATTGCAATTATAAATTTAAAATTTTCGCATGACTTAATAGAATAAATTTTACTCTTGAAACATATTATCTCATTATTAGAAAAATATTTTTTCGTTTTATGCAAGCGCCCCAAATCACCTTTTAATTCATCTTAAATCTTTGAAATAAAATTACTTTCATACTTTTACTGTACTTTGTATAAATAGCTTTAAAATTTCTTTAAAACTCTGAAAAGTATTGTTACTTCTAATGTCTGATTTTCTAATAAAAACGTAAAAAGTATATTTTTAAATGGATTTGGATTTGATTATTTTATTCAGTCATTACAAAAATAAATAGAAATATCGAAAAATGTTTCTTAAAAAAATTCCATACAAGGTAAAGCGTTTAAAATTTAGCACAATATATTTATATCATTCTATTAATAACTATCTTCAAAATTCTATCCAAAAAAAACTCAAATTCTTAATTTAAAAAAAATCATGAATATGTTAATAATAACAGTTGTGTGTGGGGGGTTAATAATATGAGATTTCAAATAACTCATATTTTACTCTCTCTCTCTCTCTCTAAATGAGCATTTACTGAAAAATAATTCATTATAGACATTCATTGGTTTCATAAAAAATTGCTTTATGAAGTTTAAAAATGTTGTTTGGAGTTATTCGTTTCAGTTTAAGAAATAATTTGTTCAAATTCCACGATTACCCTTGCTCTCCACATTGTTCCTGTCATCAATATTTTTATATGGTAATTCTTAAGCAAACTCTAAAAGAGTTTCAGGAAAATACTTGAGATAAGTTTTGATCCTTTCATAGACGTTTGTAATCAAAAATGTTTCAGGATTTCGATGGACATCATATGCTATCTTTGAAGATTATTCTGCTCTCTTGGTTTGTATATTATAACTCAACAAAGTACTGGGAGCATCGTATCATTTATATATCTTCTACCAACAAATTATTCAATCATCAATTTATTTTAATCACATTTTGAATCGCTTGCATAAATGCACACTTCATGACCGCGGCGGCCTTATTGGTTCGGGCGTCATTCTCTTTATCGGAAGATAGAGGATTCGAATGCTGGCTTAACCAAAAATTCGTATAATTCGCGAAAGGCCGCTGAGGCACGTTAAATATGCTGTGGTTGCAATGTACTCCAAGTGAAATGATACACCTGGGGTGGCTGAACAAAATGGGGGTATTCTGCTTTGTCCCTACTTCAAAATCACGAACTCTACCCGGCTGCTTCTATTCAAGTGGAAGAGCCCAACTAAGGGCTATGGTGCAGAGAAGCATGCTGGTGCAACAACAATCAGTACATACCCAAGTTTTTTTTTCCAAATCTTAATCGATATGTTGCAATTTAAACTTTGAAGAAGTCTATTATTTAAAGCACATTTATCATTGATGCATGTTTGAAAACAATTAATAACATTCCAACAAAAGCAAATAAACATTAAATTTCTTTATTAATCCATCTTTAATGAAAAGAAAGGTTTTGAATTTTGTGTTATGTATAAAGTTTTATTTTTTACACTTACTGGACAAATGATTAGGTAAAGTTTATTCCCGCATTATTGGTTCTTTTTTGAACACGAGAGCTAATTAGACACGGACCTGAGGTTTAAAGAGAATTCCGAACCTCTACAAACCACCATGCCCGCGGTGAAATTCAAACGCACGAACTGTGGATCCGAAGACAAGAGTGCTGACTATTCGGCTGCCAGCTCGGCTAAGAAATATTTTAAAATAGATGAGTATGTAGCATTTTCACAGATTCCTGTTTTATTTCTTTATTATTAAAAAAAAAACTATGTTCTTTTTTAAAGCAAATCATGTCAAATTATTTGAATTATGCATTGGATATTATGTGATATAAATTAAAATCAAATAAATTTAATTGGAGCTAATTATAATAATATTAGTCGTATTTATCAGAAAAATATAATATTTGATTGATAAATTATTAAATTTTCGATAAATGTTATCTCTTATTTTAAAAATATCTACTCTTAATTTAAATACCGAACTGTACTTGTTCCTTACCACAATATCAACAGTTTTATTTATGAAGATAATATCTTCCCTTTCTCAAATTTTACCACAAAAATTACTTTAATTTCTTAAATATAATAATCATCTTTTTCATTGAAAAGAAGTTAAATTTTTTACTATAGAATTTATATAATAACAATTTAATGTTTATATATTATAATGAGGTATTATATTTCATATTATAATTCCCTTATCACTCAAATTTTTATAAGATATATTATTTAAATAAGATAAACTACTTAAATTACATTATTTTTCATCAGTAAATAATTTTTCTAACTTTCCGAAATTTATTTACCACTTTCGTCGCTTTCATTGGTATTGGTTTAAAGAAAACACACATGTAAATTTGTTTGCTCACGGAACAATATTTTTTATATATTTTATCAACCCTACATCTCTTCTTCTTTTTTAAGTTCTTTATATATTTTCGACTCGTCAAGATGCTTTAGAACCTGAAATATTAGGTAAAACATGGTTGAAGTATCATAATCGTGATAGAAAAAGTAGCCATAAAATTCGAAAAAGATATTTATAATGACTTAAAGCTTAGATTTACGAGTTATGAGAAATTTTCAATTTGTGCGAAAGTTCACTCTAAAATACAAAGGAAATAATTTAAGTACGTAACATACGTATCAAGATAAGATATTAAAAGAAATGTAGTTAGCATTTGTGTAAATATAAATATTATTTCTGAAACATTTCCAAAAATGCAAAGCGCATTGGTATGTTTATATTTATCAAAGATAGATATATATTTTTTGAAAATTACTTTTCACTCAAAAATAAATTATACTCTATTTAAGATAAATCAAATTTAACTATAAAATTAAATTAAATGTATTAAAAATTTGATTAAGTATCTTAATATGCTGAAAATTGGCATATTTCTGAATTTAAAATAAAAATTAGAACTTAATATATGAATCTCCAAATTTCAAATTAGAATCATTAGACAGTTTGCTAAATCGTTGTCTTTCTTTTTGTTAACCTACACATAAGAATTCAAAAACATTTCAATGAGTTTATTACAATAACTTTTATTATTTATAAATTATTTTTTTAACACTTTTATAAGAAATTAATTAATCTGATGAGATAAAACATTTTGAATAACTTTGTGAATCTGATGCCAATTTTTCATATTTTAGATTTGATACTTCGTAGTTAACAGCTGACATCTATCATAGAGCTTTCTTGAGTACGTACAATTAGAAAACTTTCTGAAACGATTTTTCATAAATAATATGTTAAATCCATGTGTTTCAAGGTAGAAAACCCCTAAAAATTTCCAAGCACTTATTCTGATTGAAAATTTGAACAAATGGAAATTGTATCTTCACTTAAAGTATTTTCCCTCACTATAGAAAACTTGATATACATAAATCACGTATATAAGTGATCATTTAAATTAAATGTTTCAAGCTTATGAATCGAAAATTTAGTAACGTCTATCGTTACATAAATATAACGTCGTTTTTTATAAAATAATATAACATACCAAAAAAAGAAATATTCGTTCCCTATAAATACTACTCTACTTAAACATATGATAACTACAATGTTTATTCACATAATGTTTAATGGAATATCACCTATTAATGAAAAAACTGTTTACCAAGATATAGTGACCTGAAAGCTAAGTTTAATTCCGATTAGGATAAAAGGAGTTAAAATTTATGCTGCAATATATTATAAAGCATACAAATCTTTCTCAAAACATTCGGACAGGTCAGCGGCAGTACGCCTATTTCACGATACTCAAATAATTTCTATGCCTTGTCAGAAGCTGCTATGCCACTCTTCAATTTTTTTGTTGAATTCTTAGGAAATTGTCTACAGAAAATTATGATTCTCACTTGAGATATATATGTTTATAAAATTAGTTACCAGAAATTTCCAGATGAATTTGATTGATGATGCCAAGTTTATTGCAAAATAAAATCTATTTAATAAGTAGAGATGTGCATAGTTTTATTTTAATAAACACAAAAAAGGCGCCACAAAGATTTCAGGAAACCACAGAACTCCTTCCCTTTAACTATCACAAAATTTTGGGGAAAAGCAACAATCTCAAACAAAATTTTCATAAAATTTATCCACCTTCGGAATTACAATAACCTGTATTTAACAATCTCAAATTAAAATGTTTGTAATATTAAATTAAAAAAAGAAAAAAAACACGTTTGGATCCCAATTATATCTAGTTAAAAGCTTACGATGCTAAAAAAATATTCAACACAGAAATCAGGAATATCTCCAGTATTTTTTTACTGTTTAGAATTAAATTTTAGTTTACTGAGATAAATATGAAAATATCAGAATTTACGAGTATAAAACTTTACAAATTATTATATTGGTTATTAAAGTTATTAAAGGGATATATTGTTTTGACGAATATATTGTTGAAACACCTTATATTACCAAATTCATAAATGCTAATGATGCAAACATGATTTGTGCCAAGTAAAGTGTGTTAAATATCAATACAGTAAATAATAATGAAATTTAATTTGACCCCATGTGGTAGTAATCTGCAATTTTCTGTTTATCATTTTACGAATTTATTGTATAGTCTCATTTTATTTTAATTCTACTCTTATAAGTTAAAATGTGTTTTAATTCACGTATCCACATTTTTTCTTAAATTATTTCTTGAAAAGAGATAAAAAAAAGGAAAAATTCTCTTTAATCTGTTTTCAAAAAATCTTATGAGAAATAAAGTTTAAAAGTTCTTTTGAAAAATTTGAAGGTAAATTATTGTGAAAAAGGGAATACCATGTGCATAAGCCCTTCTAAAACATGGCTAAGATTAAGTTTAATCAGCAACTTTAATTTTCTTGCAAGAAATTGCTTTTTTATAAAAAATATTAATTTAATTTCGCATAAAGAGGATTATTGTATGTAATCATAAAAATATTTTTTTATCTTATATTTATATATAAGCAGTTTCTCTAATTTTAAAAACAAGGAGAAGAAACTTTTTGCTATATAAAATAATATTTTTTCTCTCTCCTTTTAAAACTGTTTTCCTTAAAACATTTGTTCTGATTAAATTTATCACTGAAGATATAAACATTCTATTATTATTTAATGTTAACACATCTCTTATGAAAATTAAGGTTTGAATGATATTTAATCACTAGGAGTTATTTAATTATATAACTTTTAAAAAATGGTACTTTAATATTTAAGGATCATAAAAAATGAAGCATAACATGGATAAAAAAAACGAAATAAACACGCTTCAAATGTAAATGAAAGTCCTTTAAACTGTGTTTGATTTACAATGACAGACGCTAATATAATGAACTTATATCATGTAAGGAAAATACGGGCAGGTGGAAGCACATTTGCTCGTTTGTCTTATTGCATTCATTTCCATTGTATTAAAACAAACGAAAACCATATATCTGTTTCCGTGAATGAAATCCATTCAACCTACACAAGCTTTTCATAATTTTTAACAATGGTCACCAAGGGACGATGTCAACATTTCAGCAGCTATCATCTTCTCTAATACATACTATGGTACTCTAATGAAAGTTTTTGCTAAAGTTTAACTTATGTATAGCTGCCCCGCTCAACAGCCTTTGGCTGGGTTAGTTGTCGAACAAACTTTTCCGAACATTCCTTTCCCTACTGGCTACGACAGTCTTAAAATGTCATTTTATGCAACAATTTTTTCAAATAAGATAAATATAATTGTAGAGTTAAACAAATATTTAAATATATAAAATAAGTGATAAAGAAAACAAATTTCATTTGGAAAGTACTTCAAATCGATTCCTCCCCATTAGTGTATAACAGTTATAAAAAAGTAAAATTTATTAAAATAACATTTTTTTTATAAATAAACACTCTGACTTCATTACCTTTTATCAATTCATAATCACGTGCAAATGATGAATTTTCTTCTTAAAAAACTTGCAAACTCAAGAAATATGCTATGATTTAATGAAGAAAAGTGAATAAATAGAATTAAAAACAAGTACTTAATGTCTTAGATTCGTTAAGTCCAAAATATTTCTATCATTTCAATCTGTTCCGTAAAATATATGTCACGTCAAAAGAAATAAAATGGTCTCTCAAGTCTTATCAATGTTTGCTTACTGGTGGAAAGGTTATGGGGCTCATACCAATTCATAAAAATATCTCACCTACAAACCCTACTACATTTCTTCTTGTGCAGGCGATATTTTGCTCAAGATATTTTCTTAACTTAATAAATATGTCGAGTTCAAGGAGAAAGGAACAGAGTAGTAACGCGAAAATCTGCTTTTTTGATAACTCGATTTATGGGCCTCTACCTTTGAATAAAACTGCGTAATGTGTATTTGTATGCGCATAAAATACGAATGCTACTGTCATTCTTATGTGTTGGAGCATTTTCTTGGGATCGTTATCTTGAACTCTTGATTCAAATTTTCACTTCACGAAATCGTAATAAACATGAATCGGTCATGTTGGGACATTTTTTCTGTTGAAAATGTCTCTGTAATGCTTCCTCTTCTACTTAGTAGTCGAGGAACAAGAAGGCATCGAATAGCATTCAGTGTTTTTCTTCGGCGTAGATTTATTTTTTAAATATTTTATAACGTGGTGCGTTTTTTTATTGGAATCTGTGTACAATTTTTTCCGGTATACTTTTCTATCTATGTAACCACCTGTACGTTTTAATAGTAGGTATTCTTTCTCTTGTTTCATCCGATGGGTTTGAATTCCATGGGAAAGACATGGGGAAGGAATGATAATCGATATTACGTTAATTCGAAGTTCATGTCTAGAAATGATAAGCAGATATTTTCTTAGGACCATTATTATTATTGCATCATGCAAATTATGTACATTTTAATCAATTTATAATTTTCAATGATGACTCACTTTCGAAAAATATTTTAGTGAGAAAATCAGCATTTTATCATAAATATTTTTTAAGTTCATTGAATACTCAAAATTTAGGATTACGTGGATTTGATTTCACCTTTTCATACCCAACAGCTTTTACCTTTAAATAAATTGACAAAAATAGTTCTCTCAACATTTTTAATAGAAAAAATGATCGATTTTGAGTGATACGCATTATACCAACATAGAAGATGGCATATTCACTTCAAACTTTTCATTTTTTAAAGTGTGGATTCATAAATACACTTTAATCGATAAAAATTCTAATAACTCTAAAATTTCTTATTCTTTGCTTTTAAATACATTTTAATACTATTTTAAATATATTTCAATGATATATTTAAATAAAATTTGTTTTAAAATGAATCTGACGCACAGAATTTTTTAGCTAATAAACTAAAATACAGCAAAATTCATTAATTTGGTATTCAAAGTTTTCCATTATTACTTCCAGTTCGTTAAACTTGTCTAGTATTTTACTCTACGAATTGTATTTGTTAGCATGTATATAAAATTATATTTGCTCTCAGAAAATCCCTTATTATGCATATTATTACATGGAGTACACTGTGTATTTGTTCTTGAAGTAAATTGAAGACTGGTAAAGTATATCTAGGACCATCTTTTGTTGAATGTATTACTTAAACACCACAAGTCCTAGCTTGACGAGTTTGGTGTCATATAGAGAGATCAGGGACATTTTGTTTGTAAGTAAAACATCCTTTCAATATTTCTTTATGAAGTAAGGGAAGCTAATATAACTTTTGGACATCTTAACATCTGTTCAAAATAATAAATAAAAATTACTTATAATTATTTAGTAAAGAATAAAATTAAATTCCAAAGTAATCTACATTGCTATATCTTAGAATGGGATTTCATTCTTTTCAAAGGAAACTTTTTCATACTCGTGATTTGGGTTTTCACATAAGAATGACATAGTAATGCTTACAGTTTCCTTATTTTCTGATGTCAAATAGTTTCTGTGGAAAAAAATAGTAAATAAATTTTTTCGCTACAGAATGAATGATATAATGTAATTTATCCCAATCTTCTTCACAATGTTCCTAAAACATAGTTTTAACTTTGGTGCAATATATTTTGCACAAAATAATAAAATTCTATAAATTGGGTCATTTAACATTAAAATACACATTTTTAAGTCCACACAAATAAGTATAGTCATAGTTATGTTGAACTTAAATTCTTAAATACTGATATATCTGAAAGAAAATAGGTTTTTGATCAACTCTAAATCCGGATGTTTCCCACATACTAAAAAAGTTAAGTTGTTTATACAATAATATTTCAGATGGTTTAATATACAAATAGTTTTTTAAATGTATAGAAAAAAAGGAAAACAATTTAAATTATGATGTTTATGATATTAAAAGTTTTAAAGTAAAAAGAAATTCTAAAAATTATGCTTTGAAATATTTTTTTGTTTTTTAAAAACATGTATTTTAAGCTGTTAAATATGATTTATTACTAAAATTAATATATAGATTTATAGCAAGTATGTTTTTCATTAAAATTAAAAGCCAAATGGGAATCTTACCACGTTTATTATATTTCTTTATGTCAAAAATAAAATTATATTTGGATTTATCTCAAAATTAAGGAAACTTACGAGAAAAAAACTAAGGGGAATATTCTGTAATTTTCTACGTAATATATTTTATAATTTTTTTTAATAGTTCAAATTTTTGTTAAATGTTACATTATGTTTCTAACCACTCTATTTAGTGGTCATATCATGTTTACTGAGAAATGATACTCAAGCAAATAAACATTGAAATATAATCATATAAATTAAATCATGCATGAAATTTCTGCTTACATTTTTAAGCAACAATATTCATATATATTTTTCAAAATGTTTATCAAATATTTTCACACGTACAACATACAATCCATTAAAACATTTTAGCCTGAAGAGGTGTCATGCTATAAGCATCAACTTTCTATAAATATTTTCTGCATGTTAAAACATAAAAATAATTAGCATACCAACATATTCGTTTTCTTTCTTTTTTTTGGAATACTAATGATTTCCAATACTTAATATGGATAATGTTATTTGTCATAAATGACATTATGTATATTAAAGAGAAGATTTTTCATTCGCGGAAATTTCTAACTGATGGTTGTTGCCTAAGAGTTGAGTACATTTCATAGAAGTAGAAATTTATGTCAGTACGCTTCGGAATTCAATTACGACAAAATCGTGGCTTATCTCGGCCGCATTTTATTGTTCGGAGACATTCTTTCTCTCACTGGTCTGGACCCTATGACCATTTTTAGAAAAAGGAAATATATTCAAGAGTGCCATACTATAAGTCAAATTAAATGCGCCAGCGTAAAAACACACAAACATATATTTCTTTTCTCCTAGCATAATCGTGCAGCTACTGCACGCACACGAAATTGGGAACTTTACTCGTCTGAAAGACAAACAGTGATAAGGACAAAATGACGTCATCTTTTATATCTCAAGATATCAAGCACGAAGACTATTTCTGCAGTTTTCTTAGACTCTGCAGTAGCAAGAGGCTCTTCTTAGGAGGTGCTATGAAGGACCAAACTATACATACCAGTATTGTTCAAATATGTCCAACGTTTTGAATCTTCATGGACGTATTCGTATGTGTAAGCATGCAAAATAACTGGTATTTTCATCTTGTATTCTTAATTATACTCAAAGCTTTATGTGATTGTATATTGTATTCCATGGGTCGTGCATTATAATCAATTCTTCTTTGCTAAATTCAATCGAAAATCTTGCTCGTATATTGATATTGTTAGGGTGAAATGTGGTAGTTTTGTGTAACTAATCAATAAATTCTTTCCTCGAAACTTTTCTAACAATACACTTACTTTATTGATTTATTACTATGAAAAATGTAAATGCGAAATTCCATAAAAGTGTAATTTTTCGAAGTAATTTCATGTTAAAGTGAGTACAACTGTTAATCAAAAATATTGTAGTATATGTAGAATAAAACAACCGGAAAAATTTAACTTTTATATGAAATATAACGCTATATAAATATATTTTATTTAACTAAAATTGAATCGTATATTCAATAAATTAAATTAAGATGTTTGGAAGAGATAATATCACTAAAGTAACACCTACATTCCGATAAGCAAAAGACGCTTGAAGATCGTGTGAGTGGAGTTTTAATATCCAGAATATTAACATTGCGATATAAATCTTCTTAAAGACTTCAAATATTGCAGCGATGTAAAAGAAGCCTTAAGAATAGAAATACGTGAAATACTCTCTGTCTCTCTTTCAATTTTTAATTGAACCAAATAAAACAAATCATAATAAGAATTCAATAGGCTACATACATAATTACTAATTCGTGAAAATTAAGATGCTCAAGATGAATGCAAGCATGCTTTTAAAGAAATTTCAACAGATAGAATCATTAAATTGTTTTGAGTTTAATTTCTCTCTCTCTCTCTCTCTCTCTCTTTGTCCTTTAAAAATAAATAATATTAATACACATTGAACGAAGGTATTTTAGTGGAAAAACACACTTTATTCTTTCTTAGTTCAGGTCCAAAGAACATAATTTTGTTCCGTTTACGTTCCAATGTCATCTGTCTATCTGCTTCAAAATATTTTCTACTTTTTGTTTTCCCTCTGGAGATATACGTGTATTTATTGATTTCTTGTTTAAACCCATGCCAACTGATACGAGGTACACACGGTTAAAGGAGATGTAAATCCTGATTTTCGTGAATTCTTTAAACCGTGTTAAGTTTTTCTTAAAACCGAGTTTTGTGTGACACGTATTTTGGAGAATGAGTCTCAATATATCAACAGTAAATAAAAAGCTTTCTAACTTATTCTGTTGTTAAATTACTCTTCTATAATATCTTATATTTTCTCAATATATTTAAAAACTTTTTGGAGTCCTTATTCAAGAAAAGCTTAAACGAGTAAAGTTTATCATTTTATGACAAGGGAAGCGAATTGAATTTAATGGCCACGGTCCAACCATTCATCTTTATAAAATGCTCAGAGAGAGAGAAAAATCTCCCAAGTATATTTTGTTTTTTGCCTATTAATTTTTAAAATTTGAATATCTGAATAAATAGCAGATCCTTGATTTAAAAAGCAACAAACACGCATTTTCGCATGCTGAAATTTGAAATTTATTTTTTTTAATCAATTTTAACTCTTACAAAGTTGTTTTATTTTTAATTTAATCAATGAAGTACAATAAAAGATCCATCTTTCGCATTTTCACTATTAGCGGATTAAAAAAATGCGATGCCCAATTCCTATATTCGCGACTAAAATTTTTTTATTCGCGGATCTAATAAGTACATACATAATAATAAGAGGATTCCAATAGGTATCAAACCCAATATCTTTTGTAAATGCTGTCAAATGGACTAATAAAAAGTAAAATAGATCTTATTACAACTTTGCCTAGAGAATGTAAACAAACAGAAAGAAAGCAACCTTATTACTCAATGAATAAAGTTTATTTTTAACGTTGTTCCGTTCTATGGTAAAAGCCGCTTTGCGTGTTTTACTGTTTCGTATCACATTTGTTACAGAGATTGTGATCGAGTAACACGTCTCTACTGCTCTTTTTCTAATTTATAACGTCAACTAAAAGAAAAAAAAATAATGAGTTTTAACACGAAAAAAATCTGTGTTACCGCTTAAAATGAAAATAGAAAGGCTTGATCGTTTACGCCTTGGAGAGTCATTTGCATCCATATCATGCTCAGCTCATTCAATGTAATGAATCAACTGTATGATCCATAAAAAAATCCGAAGATAAAATATGATCGTCTATAGCTTCAACGTTACTGTCAGTGAAAATTGTTCGCAATCCAGCAATAGAAAAATGGAAGTGGCGTTGCCATTATGGATCGAAGACCGCAACCAAAAAAGGGTGCCCCTGACTGGTATAATGAATGGTCCGGGAGAAGGCAAAGTGTCTTTACACTCATTTTAAAGAACCTGATGGTAGTTGTAGTGGTGAATGTACAGATGAAGGATTTCAAGCATCGGAAGGCTGGTTGAATAAATTTCAGGTCAGACAATCATTGCATAACATTAAAATCGTTGAAGAATCAGCATCTGTAGACACTGCTGCATCAGAACAATATCCAGAAGGATTTGCAAACTTAGTAGCTGATGGAATATACAAACCTAAACAAGTATTTAATTCCGACGATACTGCATTGTTTTGGAAGAGAATGTTTTGGAACAAAACATAATAATATCTAATAGTGAATTTCTAAAAAATTTTAGAAATTCAATAATTTCTAAAAGCGAAAAGTCTGCTCCTGGATTTAAGGCAGCAAAGGATAGAATTACACTGCTGCTATGTTCTAATGCATATAGAGATTAAGACACTGATGCTTTACATTAAGACACTGATGCTTTACAGATCGTTTAATCTTCGGGATTTAAAAAATCAAAACAAGAACAACCTGCCAGTGTTTTGGCGTGCTAGAAAGCGTGGGTTGCTATTTTTTGTGACTGGTTCCGGAATTATTTTGTTTCTAAAGTTAAAACTTATTTAAAAAAAAAAAAAAACAGAATTTAGATTTTAAAGCACTTCTAGTTTTGGATTGGACAATGCACTGGGTCATCCTCGCAAACTCGAAACTATGCATCCAAATATAAAAGGGACATTTTTACCTCCCAACATGACGTCTTTGCTATGGACCGAGGAATAATCCAGGCCTTAGCTCTATTACATTAGACAAACCTTCAAAATCATATTGGATAATATTGAATGTAATCCTGATATGAATTTTATGGAATTTGATTAAGCAAAATGCATCGTAAACATAAAAGAATCATTTGAAGAACTGAAACCACACACATTGAAGTCCTGCTGGAAAAAACTGTGGCCTACTCTGACTGCGGAAAATGGCGAAAAATCTGTGGCCTACTCTGACTGCGGAAAATGGAAAAAAATCTGTGCAAGTTCAAACTTTGATTGCAAACATAGCTGAAATCGCAAATGAAATAGGACGAGATGAGTTTAAAAAGATGGGATCAAGTGACATACAGGAATTGCAAGATTTAGATTTGACTGAAACTGAATTGGTGGAAATGTTAAATTCACAGCCCATTGAAGAAGAGGTTTGATCAACCACTGGAAACGTGACATTTAATTTGAAAAATCTTAGTGAAGGTTTAAGAATGGCAAATTAGTTTTGCGCTTTCTTTATGAACATTGATCCGTCTATGGAGCGAAGTCTTATTTTTAAGAGGAAAACTGCTAATGCAACTACTGCGTGTCAGTCTGATTTGAAGGAACTTTTAAAAACTGATATGCAGGAGAAAATTACAAAATTCTTAAAAACATTTTCTAAGTTTTAAGATAATTAATTAAAATGCTCAAAAACTTCAAATAAATTGATTTTTAATGTATTTGTTCCTTTTTCATTTTGCTACCAAGGAACGTATTCCCTATAATCCCATATAAATTACCATTCCGTGTTCACGGTTTCTGAATTCCCGGCATATTTATGGAGCCCCGCGAATAAAGAGGCTTTATTGTATAAAATTTGTTAAAATAACTTAAAATTTATGCTAAAAATATAGATTTATATTGAATAATAAATGTTCATTGAATAAAAATAATATGATGTAAGATTATAAATTGATAGTTTTAAAAAAAA
The DNA here is from genome assembly GCA_030067965.1 of Latrodectus elegans. Lineage (NCBI taxonomy): Eukaryota > Metazoa > Arthropoda > Arachnida > Araneae > Theridiidae > Latrodectus > Latrodectus elegans. Next base: position 3,534,134 of record CM057809.1, read on the forward strand.
GTATTTAGATGACTCTTATATAGATTAAATGAAATTGTTCATTGTTAAGGGAATACAATTGTACGAATTTTTGATATTAAATATTAAAAAAAATCATATTTAATTAAAATGTAAATATGTATTTTATTGAGGAAATATATTTTTATTATAAATGATTATAAATTCAAATACAAATTATATATTCTCTTATATTGCCTGTGTGATAATGGAAATACATTTTCAGGAAATGAATGGAGTATTGAAAATTAGCAAATCAAATATATATAAATTTTTAAGGAAGATGATTTAATATAAAAGAAGTAAAAACGAATTAGTAAAAAAAGTATATAAGCAATAAATAAGGTTATGTAAATAATTAAAGATGTGCAATAATTTGCTTACTAATACTTTTTCGATAGATCATACTCCGTTTTAAAATAACCACATCTAATAAATAGATGTAAATCCAGCTTCTCAAGATCTAGTGGTGAATCAACGTTTTCGTTAGTGGAAAGTCCCAGATTTGAGCATAAACACTGTCAAATAACGAGAGATGAATGGTTTGCTTATGTTTCAACATGAGCATCTAGCATGATAAGAATTTAGGGGCTTCCCGGGTTTTCTCCCTAGCGGCATTTGAATATTTGACCCATGAAAAGTTCTACTAATATGTTAAATTACTGTGCATTTTGAATATCAACAATCTGCCACCCGGAGTTAACGTATGGTGATAAATCATGCCTGTATGTTTGATCAATAAAAATCTGGGAATTAAGTCTGTAAAAAGTGACATCGGTTTCATTGCTGAATAAGCAACAGATACCTTTCTTGTAAATGATTTTCATTTGCTGAAAAAATCTAATAATAAGTGGTTTATGTAAATAATTGATGGTAATGCTGGATTTTCTGATTGCAATGCCGCTTTCATATATAGGACAGATTAAATAGGTTTCTTGCTATATAAAATGTAACAAGAGTTTGTCCTTATACTTAGATAGGATAGGCCCACAAATATAAATGAGTAATCTAGAACCCTCCATTCTGTTACATTTTTGGAATAATTATCACAAAAAAATGATTGAACATTTCACAATAATAACCTAATTGTACTAATCAGGATAAGTTTCGTGACAACATCGATACTGTATCGAACAAAGAAACTCGATACCACTCAGTTACACGTGATATAATATTGCCATGTTCGATGGCAGCTAATTTTGAGCTGCGGGAGTAAGACAGTGCTTTTCTATTAGTATGTATCTTGTAATGAAAGTTGGGAGTTTGCTTCCCTTGTCATGCGTGAATACTGCTAGCCTCGGCTAATGTAGCCTGATTTGGAGGTTCTTGGCTCAGAAAACCCTCATCCTCTTCTGGAGCTGTTGAATGAGATGTGACCTGTAACTGAACTTGAAGTAACATATTATTGGTTGGTTAAATAAGTAGGTGGAGTTTATAATACTAGAATTTTTAAACTATTGAAGAATTTTGCTAATGATCTTAATTTAGGATTAATATAATAATTTATTTATTTATTTTAATTATTCTTCAAGAAAAATAGGAAAATAAATTAAAGTAGGAGAATGGATAGATTAGCTATTCTAATCCTTTTTCAGTTGCTTGGGAATATGATGTTAGTTTGAATAGCTTGTCTATGTGTGACTGAATGTTTTGTAATTCTTTTAGCAGATTTCTAATGGATATGCCGTTAAATACATCCCTAATCTCATTCATTAATTGAATAAAATCAGCTAATTCACAGTTGCAGAACGTGAAGAGATGATCGGAGTTTTATTTTAAGATTGAGGATGGGGGGTGGGGGTGGAAAACGTAGCTTTTGCGTAGGATACTCTGGGTGTTATAAAGCTGTTATTTTTTTTATTGAATTCTTCAGGTATATTTCTAGGCTTAGGTTTTGGATACGCAGGACATCCCTTGTAATTGACTGGGTGGGTACCCTGGAATTACAACACTACGTTTATGAAGGCTTTCTCAAGTGTTATGTGAGCCAGCATATTTAACACATCTAGGGGCCATATGATCTAAGGGATTTCCAAACCGTGGTATAATCATACGCAATTGTGTGTGTGAAGCATTTCTTCCCCGATTTGGATCCTCTGTAGTGCTCCATGGTAATGCCAGAAATGTAACATAGCATATTGATTTAAATGTTGGTGCCATCTGGTGATGGGGATATATGAACTAAAAATAGCGTTATATGTTTTTCCTTTTTCCAGTAGATCCTTCGAATGACCCTGCGTACTTGAAAGCCTAGTTCTGTAAGATCTTGAGTAATTTCAGCAAGTTTGGTAGTAATGAAAAATACCCGAATGACATTTTTTTTGCGCTTTTGATTTTTAATTCGGAGTAGCATGTACTCTCTTTTACTTTCCTCAAAAAAAAACATGTTGCCATTGTTCCATTGAGCATCTGTAGATTTGATGAAAATTTTAAAATTTTTTCCTGCTGCTTTTGTTTCAAAATCATACCAATTTTTTTCCTTAGATTTTTAAGGAATTCAATGTGTTTTTTGCTCAATTTTTTTTCAACTTCATTAGTTGAAATAATAACATTAGCTGAATTTATATTATCTTTTTATCAGAATTACGATTACTAACAGAGGGAGTTGTCGAATCATTAACAGTTGCGAACATTGACCATTTCTTATGAAAAATCCTCTCTCGGAAGAAAATATTTTACAAGTGATTACATCTGTTCGAGTGTTAATTATGTGGCGTCAAACGCTACCCATTACTGGGAAGATTTAATTATTTAGGACTATTATTTAAATTTGTTTTTATCTATTAAATTAAGGTAAAAATAAAAAAATACTAAATTTTCAATTAATACTAGAATTAAATAAAGTGATATGGCATCGAAATAATAGTATTTGGTACTTTATCATAAATTCAAAATATTGAATTTATGATACATAAAGTAAGTATACTTTAGTAATAAAAATTTCAATTTTCATCCATAAATGATTTTTTTTTCAAAAATTATCATTAATTTTATTTAAAGAATATTCTTTATGCTGTACTTTATTTTGACATTTAATGTTATTGGAATTAAAAAGAATAAGCGCATTTATATACAAAAATTATTGCCGTAAAATATTTACTAAGCTGAGATCTATGTATTCATATTGATAACATAATTTTATCACAAAATAGCAAATCTCTTTCTCATAGGAATTCACTTTATTTGCTTAACAGAATGTCACACACATATTATATATATATATATATATATATATATATATATATATATATATATATATATATATATAATTATCAACTTTATTATATAATTATCAACATTTTCTTACTTCATTTCAATTTTTCTTTCTAATTATATTTGAATGAGAAATATGGTTATTCAATAAATCATTAAACTGTTATGAAAAATTCTTCTAAATAAGTTTCTAAAATTATCTGCAAAAGAAAGAATGTTCATATCTTATTTATAAAATTATTTATAATAAAAAATTTTCTCTAATTTTATTTAAAATAATTCTAATTAAGTCTTAAAATATTTTTTCTAGTATCCTTATTTGAACCTGTGGAGCTTGGAAGTTGTTTAGAGGTGAGGAGGCCTGTCACGTGTTCAAAAATATCTCATTCGTATTACTTATTTCGTTACAAAATAGTTTTCTTTTCTATTTCAATTATTAAATAAAATCTCATTTTTACTTCATTACTTTTTTCATCCTCAATCAGGAAAATTTTTTTCTTATTAATTCAGTTGTTTATTGGTGCAACAAATATTTTTAAAGTAATAATAATTAATTGAATTGAAATATATCTAACTAGTTAAATCGGTAAGTTGTTCACTCTAGGATTTCAAGGTGTCTGAAAAAAGCATTTTTTAAGTATAGAGAAATATAGTCTTAAAAAAAACAATATAACATTTTGATATTTAAAAAAAATACATATACTGACACAAATATATTTTTATTAATACATTAACTATATAGTTAATAATCTATTACGTGTGAATTTGAATGCCTCTTACTAAAAGACCTCAATTTCCATGTGAAATGTTAAATTAATTAGGATATTAAATTTTGAACATTTTAAACATATTAAATAAAATAAAATTGCTTAATTCTGAAACTAAGGATGCAAAAAATCATGAAGCTCGTATAATCACGTCATATTAAAAAAAATTGTTTTATAATTTCAATGAATGACAAGTAAGGGTTTTAAATGTTTATATTGTAGGCTTGAGATATTATTGCCCTACTCAGAACGAAATGTCATAAATTCCAATTCCGCAGAAGTTAAAAAATGGATGATGAGTTTTTCACCCACATGCATCGACGTGGGGTAAGTGATTGAGAGGTTATCGGATCTGTAGGTTAAAAATTCTCCCCGGACAACAAAACCCTGTGGATAGAACAAGCCTTACGAAAGCTCTCAGCTTATTGGTTGACCTCTATTCCGTTTATGTACTTCAAATCAAACCAAACTAATGGATGCTTAACATAAGACAGCTCTCTTAAGAGTGGAAGGTAGCATATTCAGTTCTAATCATGATTAAGCAACGTGATAAAAATGTTGTACTTCTGACATTTCCCGCGTTTCGAGCTAGGAATTGCCCGGGGTTTTGCGACACATGAATACGATCTATTGTCTCTAGAGTCGTTACTAATGCCAAGTTGTAAATGTACAGCGCGACCGTTAGGCTATTAAATAGAATTAAAGTAGTGGGATATATATATATATATATATATATATATATATATATATATATATATATATATATATATATAATGAAAAGGATTTCACCACAATCAATTCTTAGATTGATGTTAATTTTAAATCAGAGCAATGTCTTATTCTTCAATAGTTTTGAAGAATATTTTAACTTACATTTCCCCATTTATGGGAGTTTTTATGTGGAGAATTTGGGATAGTTGTTGTATCTTTCTGTGCTATTGTTCTATCCTTTTTATTTATTTTGATGTAACTGTCTGTAATCTGCCATTGGAAATAAAAAAATAAGAATTTGGGATAGAGTTTAAAGTATTTGGAATATTCCCCCATTTGATACGTATAGGAGGATGCTGACAGAGAACTATATAATTTTTTCTTTACCTAATGAAATCTATCGACTACCCAATAAAATATTTTATTTGCTTATATTAACTATTTAAATTAAAAATATAATAAATAAATCTATATTTTTTATCTGAATGTGCCACTCCATTATCTCTCTTTTATAAAAGATAAGAGATCAATATAGATTGAAATCTATATTGATCTCTATTGATTTCGCTCAATTTATTATCACTAATGCAGTACAAAATGCAAAATCAGAAATAATTTTATCTAAGCTATTCTGGATTTATAACACTTTCCAAGTTTTATTCACTGTAAAAAAATTTCCCACTATAAATTATTGAGTAATTAACTAAAGTTAAGAATAAGAATCTGAACTGTTTGAACGAAAGGCTCGGTAATGGCATTTTCTGTTTTGTGGTTTTTCCACAGTCTACTTTTCAGCAGTTTCAATTATGCGTGTAACTGTTTTTTAGAATTTTCTACTATAAACAAAAATACCGTATTTTTGTGTGCATCAGTTTTAAATGTTAAGGCAGTGCAGCTGTCATCAACTTGTTTGAATCTCCTTCAATAGACACTATTACTTTTACAAATAAACTGACAAAATAGCTTTCGGGTACTCCGTCAAAAAAGAAAGTAAGTTCTTTTGAGTTAAAAACGTAAAACTTCTTCCATTATTTAAGCCTTGAAAGAAACCAATTTCATTTTCTCAGTTTGCTCTTGAATCTGGATATGATTTTGTATACATATGTGTTAAGCTGGCGCCTGAAAGTTTTCAGTTTTTCTCTTTCACACTAGATATGAAAAAAAATTATAAAGGTTATTTCCTTCACACGTTTCTATGTATAAAGTATGCGTTCTCTTCAGGCTAAACATGGTGGGTGCAAGAAAGGTCAATAATGATTTTCAGCTCCTTAGATGCATTGACATCGTACTCATTAAGCGTTATCAAAATTACCACAGTTTAGGTAAAAAAAGACAAGTTTTAGAAAAAAAATAGAGTCCTTTTCTTCAATAGTAGTTTAAAAATAATGAAATGAAAAGGATAAATGTAATTCTTTGCCCATGAAATGATTTGAAATATAAATTCTTTTTGGATTTATAAAAATATAATGTTCTATAAAAGTATATATAGTTGCACGAAAAGACAAAAACTAATTAAACATATCGGAAAATGTTTTTATGTGATTTGACTGAAAAGAAAAAAATACGAAATTTAAACTTCTAAAAGTCAAATTTCATATCATGTGAGACTTCGTGTGTGTGAGACCATTCAAGCAGAAGAAACAATTATTTTTGGAAGAGAGTAATTTATTACCCTCTTGAGTTGAAATCTATTTGTTTCGAAATAAATAATATTTTGATAAAGAAAATAATATTACCTGTCTATCTGTAGATATATTCTATAAATTCTCACGAGTATAGAAATAGTTATTTTAAATTTCCTTATTTTGAGAATCTTACTTTTGGTATCTTTAACTTTGAAGAAAGGAAACGATTTCTAACAATCATATTATTTGCTCCATAGCATCTCATCTTAAATAGAATATTAAAATGATATAAAATTAATTTCCAAAGTAAAAGTAAAAATCAGTAATAAAGCATTTTTGTTTCTTATAACTTTTCTTTCCAACTAAATGGAATCCTTTTATATTTTAATTGCTGTTAATACATACATTTAAACAGATTTAATTTTTCCTTGTACTCTTAATTCTTTGAATAGAATTGCTTAAAAGCGCATTTCCTAGACGCAAATTCGTGAGCCAACTAAAAATTGAGGCTTCCTTCTGATTAAATCCCAATCAATACTATCTTCCCTGAAACTCTTGAATCGAATGAATTCCGTCGTCCATTAAAAGTAGCTAGTAAACCACGGAATGTGCTCTGTTATTCAAATGAACGCAATGCACTGCCTTCATTGAAGGTCAGTCCATTTGGTGGAAAGAGTTCGATCCAGCGATCGTTACCAATTTAGAAGGAATTCTAGAAAAGGCGCCCAATTCTGGTACTTCCTTTCTTTGTTGATCAAATAAGATGTAGGTGAAGGAAATATTTTTTCGCTTCCCTTCTTTTCTTCCCAATGTCAGGATGTGCTCTTTGGCACTGCGGTTGGCCTACGTCAATAGAGGTAACACCTGTTGGCTCTGAAGAAGTTGGATGTGGTGTTTTCTTGCGGCAACCCAAGTTGTTAGTCTCTCCAGGTGGTAGAGTGGTCAAGTCCCTCTGCGTTTGCTCTGCTCTTATTCTTCTCGAGCACTACTGGGTCCTTCAAGAGACGAGCCACCAGCCATGAAAAATATTATCATGTGAGGGTAGATTGACTTTGGGTGCCCCACTTATTTTTTTTCTCTCGCGTCATGAAAAGTGTACCAGCTTCAACATAAGGTTGGGAAATTGAAGGGAAAACAGTCACTTAACGACAATTCACCTTTCCTTTTGAACTATTTTCCACCAATATCATCTGTTTCATTTGTTAATTTGTCCATCTTTATAATAATTGAATTATGACAGTCGTATTTCAAAGTTACGTTTTTTAAAAAATCATTTTATTCTAAATTGTATAATTTTATCTAATTCCTTATTATATATATTTAAAAAATAAAATATTTTCTATTTGAGAATAATTGTGCATTAAAAATTATGTGAATTAAGCCAACGACACTCTGAGTCTTGCCAGTTTTTATATTTTTTACCATAGTTGAAAAATATAAAAGCTAGCAGGAGACCTATTCGTAGATCTGAATTAACATGAAATGATCAAATTCGAAGCCTTATAAAATCAATCTTGATTTTCCATAACACTTTGATTGGTATTCATCATGTAATTTGTGTCAGGAATCCTATATTTTCCTCGAATTCAAAAATGGGAAGAAATCTTTACAATTCCGTTACTTTTCCGGAAATGCCAGCTTTAATATCAGTATGGTGAAAAAAATATGTTATTTTGCATTGTATTTTATTTTATTGAAAACTCAAGGAATAATTTGTATTAAAATGTGTATAGAATGTAGTAATAATATGATATTAAAGTGTGTATGATATCACTACAGAAATAATTTAAAATTTCCTTTGATTTTTATATAAAATGAGCTTAAAATGTTAATAGTATTTTAAAAATAATACAGCGTATGCTTAATTATTCGAATTAATTGGGATAATCAAAATTTTGGTAAATTGGATTTTTTCGAAAAAAGGATCTATTTTAAATAATTATTATACGTTAAGAATGGGTGAAAAAACTACATATTTTTAAGGAAAAAGAACTTTTAATCAATTAAATGTAAAGCCAACAAATTTGCATGTTAAGGTACTGACAAGTGCTGTACATTAATACAGTATGTATATACAGTATTGTAAATAAAACTCATTGCTTCCTGAGTCTGAGTAAGCTATTCCACTGCATTCATTAGGTTTTCGTGCATCCTGTTGACAATATGAAGTTGCAAGTGGTCCCACTCGGACCGACTCTCCATCCAATTCAAAGCCGGTAAATGTTTCACTAGCTGATGGTCCTGTATCCGCTTTAGCATGGGTATTAAAGTCATCTTCTTTATCAACACTTTCAATAAATTTACCATCATTTGCAAATTGAAATCGAAGGTCTGGCTCATAATAAATTCGATATCTTCGCATCACTGACTTCTAAACATCCAGCAATTTTCAAAAGAATGTTTTTGAATTCCTCAAATATCATCATTCTTATCTTCTCCCTTCTTTTACCTTTAATTTTCTTGAGCTTTTTTTCTGATTTTCTTTTCTTCTTCAATATAATTTGTTTTTCTGAAATTCTAAAAGCGATTTGAATAGATGAAATGTGGATAATTGCAGTTCTACTGTACATCATTTATTTATCAAAGTATATAATACATCAAAATTACAATAATCTTAATTATATGTTTTTGATTTAATATTCATTTACAGTGCCTTGTAAACACGTTATGTAACAATTATAATGACTTGTTTTACTGTCGGGTTGTAATTGTATTAGAACTAGCGTACAAACCAATATACGTTGTGAATCTTTTTCTTATCCTCTCTTCAAATTTCTGTCCTCAAGGTTTGATAATCAATCGTTGATGCTCCATAACTTTGTAATTTACTTTTCTATGTATCTCTTTGAATTTTTGAAATAGGACACTTGAATTCTACCACTAGATGTTTTGCATGTCATTTCGTCTTGAAACCTTAGTCACTTTCTTATACTTTGACACCTTTTTACAATAGCGGCGAGTATTCAAATGAAAGGAAGCATTTTATTGTATATAAATTTGTCTACTACTTATTCTTATTTTGGTACTTTAGGATGCACGAACTCAGAACGTTAATTAATTATCTATAAAATAAATTTAGTTGAATATATCACATGCTGTAGATAAAGTAAAATCATTCTTTAAATTACTCGTTCGCAAATTAATATTTTTGGAATTGTATTGCATTTTTCCGATTTAAAAGAAATTTAAATGTTGTAATTGTATATTATATTTAACAATACAATCTACATACCTAATGAGAAAACTCTAAATTCTTCTCGATTGTTTTTTGAATTCTAAAAAATGTTAGTTAAGAAAATAAACTTCCCAAATGATGCTCTCTTTTTATTTTCTATGTTGAATTTTTTCAGGAAACGTTTCACGGTGTTTACTAAATAACTAATATTTGTTATTATATAGATTTTTTGAAATGTTAATTATTTTCGAGAGTATTAACATAAAATAAATAAAAGTAAAACGTGTTTTCGTAAAGTAAATTACCTGGCTTCGTTCAACAGTCGCAAAAAATGATTCACTGAAGAGTGATCCTGCTCTCTTGGTTCTGCATTAATAAACAATCACGAAGTATTTACTATTTTTTTAAAAAGCAAAGCTGTAACTGGGAAGAAAATTTGGAAAAAACGTGTAGTCCCTAAAGATTAAAAAAGGAAATCTGAAAATAAGAAAAGACAACATTATATTTGTTGCTGTTGATGGTTGCGTGGATCTTATGTACATAAACAAAAAGGTTTATACACATAAAAATAGTTTTCGAGAAAGACCTCTTATATTTTAATGGAAGCGTTATTTCTCGAAATGAGAAAGAGATACGAAAAATGTTTTTAGTAATATTTAATATGTATTATCTTATTTTAGGGAATTCTTTATATGTATAACGATATTTTCAGTAATTCTTATTATCTATTATCTTATTTACAATAATTCTTAATATGTATTATCTTCAGTAATTCTTAATATTTATTAACTTATTTCCAGAATGACTCTAATATCTATTGTCATGAGATACAAAGGATCTACCGTCTTTATTGTTATAATATGGAGCTAAAATAACGCATTGTTTTCTTAATTCTGTGAGATCACGGGAAAAGTTTCTCCAAATGAAATTACTATTTTATGTTATATTTTAGATAAATAAGAGGTGGCTATTTTTCTACCACTGAGTTTATTCTGGCTCTAGAGGCAAGACTTAACTTCATATTATGTTAGCTGCATTAAAATACCATAGAAGTCAAGTAATCATTATATTAATTCAATATTATATAAAATATTTATATTTAATTTTTATATTTAATAGTAAAAATTTTGCTTTTTATACTTCTAAGAGTAATTTTGAAATTATAGTATGTATATGGGAATATCATGCTTGGATGTATTTGTTAAATAAAAGGAAATCAAATAGAATATTTTATAACAATTATTTTTTATAACTATTATTTTTATAATTATATTTTATAACTTTATTTTATAACTATTTTAACTACATCTTTTGTTTGGTATGTATGATATTAACCATATAAAGCAAATTTTATTAAAAAAATTAAAAAATATTTTTAGATTTTTTTAGTTAGAAGTTTAGTTTGGAGTTAGGAGTAATTAGAGCGATAAATCAGTGAGTGAAATAATTTTTTTTAAATTTAAGTTTTAGTAATCTTAATATTTTGGAGTTGTTAATGCAAAGTTAAATTATGCTGTTTCTTCATTGATATGTGAGATTCAAAGTTAGGTGGCTGGAAAAGAAGAAACTATTTTATCATATCAAACTTATAAATGAAAATCTGAATCTAATCTATAATGATTTTTTAGGGATTAAATAGGGCTCACATGACGTATTATGTTCATCTGCTGAATTAACTACCATTTGTTTTTCAAATTTTAAGTGAAACAGCTTAGCCAGTTTCATTGGGAGAGTAAAACTAATTAACTCCTAAAACTTATATAAATTCATTAATTGGCTATTCAGTTTCAGAAAATCCAACCAAAAGAAATTGCCCCAAGTGCATTCTTGTTAATGTAATTCCCCAACAGCTCCGTAAAGGAAAAAAAAAATTCCTTTTGTATATTTGATCTCTTTTAGCATCCTGCTTCCACGTCTATTGGGGAGATGAACGAAGTCGACGATCGCATGAAGATATCCAAGACGAAGAGTCTTCCCGATTGAAGGGCATGCATTAGGATTCAGACAAATAAACAAACCACGTAGCTTCTTAATTGGCAGCTATACCGAGCTTTAAAGACTTCCTTATAAGAAAGTAGTTCTGACTTTGAATCCTTATATATTTGGAATCAGGAGAAAAATTTTAATTATATTTGCTCAATTCTATTTTACGTTATTAAGTCGGAACATAATTCATACAATTAATGTGTTATTTAAAATTATAATTATTAAATTTAAAGCAGAGAATAATCTAACTAATTTTACAATTATATTCATTTAGAAAGTTATTTTTTACTATATTAAGCTATGCTACTTTTTAATTTCGATCTATGAACGATTAGAAAAGAAACTCGTCTATTCAATTTTAAATAAATACACTAACAATCGTGACAATTGTAATGAATACTTTTATTAATGATATCCTCCTAAACGTTACTTTTCTCATAAATTTAAACATTTTGACGGATGTAAACAGTAAATTTAAAACAAGAAAATAAAAAATAATGCTATATATATACATATATATATATATATATATATAACAAATCTAATATACCCGACTTCCTAACATAGATTAACTTAAGTAACATCAATGATAACAAAAAGTTTCTAAAATCAAATCTGTTATTTGAAACATATGTTACTTGCAATGACTATAAACTGTGAGCAAAATTAACTGTCGTGAAAACTTATATGTTCCAACAGACGCTAGAAATTTATAATGCTACTTTAAAGTTTATGGGAAGATTGCGTAATAATAACCATTTGGACTCCATGGAATTGAGAACAAAATAGCTGAAATTTATAGTAATACTTTCCTGTACCTAAATACCTTTCGGAAAGATGTTTCATAGATATGCCCTGTTGCAGTGAAGGAAACCCGAAAAACATCTGCAAATCCACTCTGAAATATGGTTGAATAATGTGACATCACGTTGTTTAACTGCGGTTGGGATCAAACCAGATACCTTAAACTACAAATAGTACAAGCTTGTCATGGTAAATCCTTTGATATAAGCTACTTACGATTAACAATACCAATATTTAGAAGCAATTTCACCAGTTCGACAAAAGAAGTATAAGGATTTGAATTATTCAGGTTCACACAATGACCCACAATGCTCTTCGGAGCGAAAGGTCCTGAGTTCGGTCCCGTCCCAGATATAGTTGAACAATGGGAAATGTTTGCTACTTTTCTATCTTCTGCATGCATATCTGTCGGAATGGTTGTTTGGGATTTATTTGGGTTTCTTTTCTTGCGATAAGTGAATATCGGCCACAACCAGCGAAAAGTCCTCTTGGGAAGTAATTAACGCAGTGGACATCACAATATCTTATAACAGCCTACAGTTCGTAAGGCTGTTTTTTTCGCTTTGTCAAGGGATTTGACATATTTTTGATAATAATTTAACATGTCAAATATTTTGCATAGAACAGAATAAATGAACATTGAGAAACTATGTGCATAAAAGTATGTTTACCAAAATTATAATAAAAAAAGGACTTAAACATAGTTTTCAACAATCAGTTAAAGTTAATCTAATCCAAATATAAGGCCTGTTTAAGGTACTGAAATTATGCACATAATAATTAGTTCAGCTATACATTAAATGGTAAGAAATTACAAAAAAATGAAAAAAAAGGGAAAATTAGTACCAATTTACACGTATTGATGGCGCAGTATTTTTTGATGTTCATGTAACATCCTCTATTCCAAAAGGTTTATAAATGAGCAATATTAGAAGTAACTAAACTAGATACTCTTCATTATTAATTTCAGGCACATCAATTTTATAAAGAAAAAATTAATTTATGACTAATTACTTAAAGCTATGAATTTTTAAAATATTTTTACTGCTCTCAATGTATCAATCTGTGTAAGAATATTGAGAAATGATAATTTGTTCCATAAGAATAATTTTCTGTGTAGATAAAATAAATGTGAGTGTTATATATATATATATATATATATATATATATATATATATATATATATATATATATATATATATATATATATATATATATATATATATATATATATATATATAATGCTAAGCAAAATAAATACGAAATGGGCAAAATTTGCGAAGTGCATGTTTGCATGTTTCTTAGAGTTTAAATATGGAGAATAATATTTGAATTCCAAATGTACTTTAACAGGAATGTAACTGAGTCTGGAATTTCTTTTCATTGGCCACATCGTCAGACGTATTTTTTGCAGAATAATTGACTTTCATTGTATACATACATATTCATGATACAGTTATTCTTGCACATTTAAGAGTGAATTAAGTTTTAATTGTCTTTAACCAAAATGTTATTCGTTACACAATTCCAAAAGAAAAATTACCTAATAGCCACAAACTGATTATTTTATCAACGAATTATCTAATAGCTATAAATCGATCATTTTCCCCATGCTTTTCAGATCGCTAGATAAATTGTGTATGTGTACGTTGAGATTTCTCAGTATCTATTAAGCTTTCGCTCCTTATAAATGTAGTTAATTTTTTTTAGTTCAAAACCAGAATACTTGATAATTATTTTGATTCATTTTACTAAAATAAATTAATATAAATTCACATTAATAATTTGTTTCGTGAAATAAAGTTAATAATACAGAAATTTTATGATAGAAATTAATATGAGATAATAGTTCCTAATGATGTATTTCGAAATTATACAGATTTCATATCTCAAATAATCGATCTCTCTACAAAATAATCATTATTTTTACTGGCTTAATGAGTAGATAAGGTCTATGTTTATGATTACCCACTTTTTTCATTGGAATTGTAAAACTTTTCCTAAGCTGGTTCATTTTATTAAAATTGTTTCACTATTTTTTAAAAAAAAAAATCCAATAAATTTGTTAACAACATATTTTATTTCTAAGGGAGTTTGAGTATAAGAAAATAACATTTAATATAAAAATATGTTTGTCAATGATAATTGTTACCTGTATATTTATAACTCACTCTCAAAATATAACGAATCTTTTTCATAAAAAATCATTTTATAGAGTCTGATATTTTTAATAATGCTGTAATCATGCACATATTAATTTCTTAGAACAAAATATTGACCTATCCAATAATGTGTAAAATAATTTCCTTTTTTATTCCTTGAAGAAGACATATTCGTACCGCTCTCATGGTTTTCTGTAGCGATTTTATTATAAAAAGAAAGAAGTAAACTCCATGTTTATTTATTATTTAATTATGTCTTAATATAAGTTGGCTGCGTTAAACACCCTCGATCTTCCTCAATTCCAGATTTCCACCAATATATCATCGCTGCCAATGATGCCAATTGAAAAGAAATTCTTCAACACTTGCAGTCGGAATTAGTCTGATAAGCTAAATGTTAATAAGAAGTAGAGCTAGCAAATTCTTTTCAAAGAAAAAGGCGTAAAGGACTCTGACCTTTGGTAGGTGGAACTGAATCAAAAGTTGCTTAGGCTGCAAACTAGATTTATTCTATATCCAAAGGCGCTGCAAGCTTCTAAAAGTCGGATCAATTGACCTGACCTTCTCTGCAAAAGTTTTGTGGTAACGAAGAGAATTTGTAACAACTCCACTGACACTTCCGATTGCAAAAATCAGATGCGCTTTTTAAAAGGAATATTTTTACGCCTTTCGCTCGACATTCATCAAAAACAAAATAAATAGGAATTCTTTAAATAGTAGTTTAAAATTTAGGTAATCCGTTTTTTTAATTATTTTTGATTGAAGTTTAAACCACCTATTATATTTCCACATTACTAAACATTTTTTAAATATTTGATTAAATTGTGATTTGATTTTTCTGGAAAGTATTTTTGACAGTCATTTTATTAAAATTGATCATATTTTATTCTATAAAATTCATTTTCGAAAGTAAATTAAGGTTAAGAAATCATAATTTCAATTATAAATAACATCCTAAATTTAGTTGAAATGGCAACGAAAATCATTGTAAAACTTTTCTGTTATAAATAAAGTACGCAAGTTTTTTAATCAAAAGTAAAGTAATAGGTTTGAATAAGAAGTACTATTTATAGTTCACATTAACTTCAAATCCACATTAAGAATCATTAACCCCTGGACTGACGAATTAAATGGAATTTGATGCGACAAAAAAAAAAACTATTTAATTTCGCTTAATTGAACTACACCATCAATTTACACCATCATCCCCACTTTCATATAATGCATCCGGCTTATACATGTTACGGGGATTATTTATAATATTTACTAAACTCAAATATTGGCTAGTATAACATTCACCGTGCGAGACTTCTGCTAAACTGAACTCTTACTTTCAGTGTGCTTTTTTAAATGAGAATCGTCGAACGAGTGAAGCAACTATGTAATCTAATTGTAACTTGCACGGCGTCCGCCGAAAGAAGCGCTTGACGAGTCTGACTCGTCAAAGTCTGTGATGGCCCAGGAAATCAATGACGAGTCAGACTCGTCAAAGTCAGTCAAGGGGTTAAACAATACGATTGTACTTAAAAACAAAAGATAAAAAAGTTCACTAACATAATGCAATATTTAATGTACATATACTCTTATATTAAAAACCTATAAATAAATGAAATTTTCATATCATCAAAATTGAAATCGACTCAAATAATAGGTGATCATAAAAGCTGAATGCGTTATCATGTTTAATTAATTCAAAATGATAATATGTTACAAGTGGCATTCTTTGTAACGTATATTGTAAAATTGTTATAAGAATCCGTTGTAATTGTTAATTCTTGTTTGATACCAGAATAGTAAACCAATGCATTAGTCATTTTAATATAAAAGTGCCATTTTTAAAATTGTCTCTTAAACTTCATGTTAACTGATTTGTTTGGTTTTTATAGGTTTTAAATGCTTATTCTGAATTTTAAATGATATTTTGCTTGTAACAAAAATGGTTTGATTTTCTTTGAAATTATTTTTGCTGCCAGATTTCAACAGCAGTAAGATTCAAACCAGAGACGTACCACTCTAAGAACTTTGAATTTTTCCTCAATTTACTCCAAGAAACTATATGTTTATGCCCTTTTCCGCAAATATTTTTTTGCTTTGATGATTTTTGCTTTTTTCTCATTATATTTCAGTATTCATACTCAAAATGGCTAAAAGGCTTAAAAATATTTCAGATTTTGAAGATAAGTAACTTATATTTATTATAGCAAAATGTTTGTAATCTGATACAGTATTTGAACGATAAGTTTTCAACAGTTTCACAAACTGCAGCACATTTTAAAAATATATCAAAAACTTCTGAAAATAAGTAATTTTATATGTGTATTGGAAACAAAATACCTGAAAGTTTGAACAAAATTTAAATGATAAACTGAATACTAATTTTAAAACATTATTCATGCGAGTATTTTTCGATGCATTTTGAGCATTAACTCCACTTGTCTTGTAACTGAAATATTTTGCATAAATGAATATATCTATGGAAGATAGTAAGCTTTCTCAATATTTTCATGTAATTTTTATCATATCGCTTGTCAGAACACTGCGCTAATTTAGTTTGAAAATTTTACGATTTCAACTTTCTCTGATACAGGTTGAGTAAATTTAGGGAAATAAAATTGTATTTTTCAGATAGAAATAAATTGATTTTGTAGAATTTTCGTTTGAAATTTTCAAAAAAAGTTGATTAGTTTTGATTTTTGAATATAAAAAGATACACACGTGTTTTTTCCTGCAAAGTATTACCTAAAAAAATTCATGTTTCTTCTATGATATTCCAGTATTTTTACGAAGGCAGTTTGATCTTGGAGTGAAAGTAAAGAATTCCCTCACTTTTGGGACAAGTCTTTATTTGGTAATTAATGATGTTGGTTAATCTACACTTTAACTATTTATTTTTTTATTAAACGCATTTACGAATTATTCGTTATGCAATTATTGATACTGATTTGGGGAAGAACACAAAGGGGGTGCACCCTTTCTGCAGGGAGGTTTGTTGGGGTGGACAGTTTCCCTCATACAAAAGCGATCCTCCATTCATAAAAAAATCTTACCAGAAAAGAATACGTGTGGAATATCACAGAACAATTTGCAATTATTAGGTTACTTCAAACTAAAATTCTCATATTATGTACATTAATGTCACAAAATGGAAATTGGTTCAGCAAATGTTATTTATTAAAAACAAATTTTAAATGTTTCTGATTCCGTAAATGAAACTTTTTTGTGAAACTATTTTTTGTAAGAAATAAATGTGCAAGTAATTTTACTTTGCTAGAGTAAAACAATTTCTGCTGACAAAGAAACACTCAATTTACCCCCATTCAAAACCATTTGAAAACGTTCTTTTCCTATTATTTGTCGATTAGTATATTTCTAATAAAAGATGAAAAAAATCCAGCCTACTTTTCTTTACCTTGTTCTTTTAAAATAATGCTAGATTTCTTTTCTTTTTGGGTGAAGATGAAGGCAACAAACACCACTTAAATAAATGGAATCGATTCAATTTATCCAAAAAGCAGGAATTGATTCATATAGGATAAGACTGAAAATTATGCCTAGTTCAACGCATTTTATTTTTTGTTGTCTTATGCCAGCTAGGCTGGCATTAAAGTATTCGCTGCTCCACTTTTCCAACTAAACCATAAGTGTGGCGTCCGACTCCCTTTGTACACACATGTCATATGTACCTGTTTATAGAGTAAGCCAGTAACCATTCACAACCCATTCATACAAGGAAAGGACATAGATAGAGACAGAAAGTACATCCATGCTTGAACTGGGATTCGAACCCAGGACCACCCTATCTGTGCAGTCAAGAACAATGACCACTAAATAAAATGCGGTGATGCATTTTATTTCTTCGATAGATTTCAAAATTCTTTCCGGGATTACAGAATAAAAGAAAACATGTAACGGAGCGATGCAATTATTCATTAAAAGGACTTGCAAATATAAAGAAAAACCATCAACCAGAATGAGATGACAACAAATCTCATGGAACTAAATTTTAATTATCTTAAAAAAATAAATTCTGTCGTTAAAGAAAAATATGAAGGAAATGTTTTATAATATTTTATAGTTTGATTTATGGCTAATTAAAAGCATTTATTATGGAATATTAAATTTTTGCTTCATATTTTTCTTTGAATTCTATAAAAATCTCACTTCCCTTACAAAAACATTTATAACAAAACCAGTAGTTGCCTTAAGAGAGATTTCGCTGTCTTTCTCTCACATGGGGCTATTAAAATTTAAATTAATTTAAAATCTTTACGTATTATTTCTGTATTTAAATTCTTAATTGAGTGAGAGCGTAGGAAGCAAATATTCTTCAAACTGAGTACCTAAAATATTATGAAATGTCAATAATTATGAAATATTAAAATAAAAGAAAAAATAAGCTATGTACCTGTTTATAGCATATTTTTTTCAGTTGCTTCGTTTAAATTTCACTCTTTATACTAACTTTATTAAAAACTTAATTCCAGCTATCCAAAAATATGTTTGCCTTCTAGTAAAATGTATATTCAATTATTTACAACTGTACGAATAAGAATATGAAAGAATATATATATACAGATGAAGAAATTCCCTTTAATTTACCTATGTTTAAAAAAATTACTTTCTATATGCATAGATGTGCCATTATGTTATTTATTAGTTACATAGATTTTGCACACATATTTATATTGATACCTTCCTTTTCTAAAAATATCTTAAATTAATAATATATTTAATTAAGCTTCTTGTGACTCACATACTCAGCAAAAATAATATATATATATATATATATATATATATATATATATATATATATATATATATATATATATACATAGTTATAATAAATAAAATTAAATAATTAAATAAACAATGAAAAATAGCAGAAGAATATTTATTTTTCGACAAAAATTATAATTTATGGAAAGTGTCATTAATGGAATGTATTTTAACACACTAATAGGAAGCTCTAGTATAATAAAAGAACGCGCGTTTACTCTGTGGTGATCTCACTTTAGCGTAAGGGGCGGATATTATCTCTAATCTTTAAGAAGAAATTATTCTGATATTTTCACAATGTGTGAAAATATTTCATGCTGCACTAAAACATGCATTAAACAAATGTCTCACTAAAATCTGATAAATAAAGTTTGGTTACCCATGAGAGGATTTTCCATCCAAAAAATGTGCTCAACTACGAGTGAAAATCGTGTATTATGTAACATTGACCACTGGATTTGTTTAGAGAGTTAAAACGCTGACAATGGAAGGGAACTTAATTAATATTCCTTAGAATGTTGTAAATGCAGAGATTCTCCGGTTCGATACGCACTCGACAAGCATTCCTTGAGTTGCAAATGCATTGCGTGTCAACCTCTTGGTCACGTAATCACCCGAGTTATTTAAACATGAGACTGCCGCAAAGGCACCCGCGGGCAACATTTTCGAAAGGTTATTCGCCAAGGATTCCCTCCTTCTTGTGTAGGCAAACAGTTGAATCCTGCGACTTGAGCACACAGCAGCGTCGACCACTGTGTTATCAGATGCCGGCGTCACGTCGTTTTGTTGGAGTTTCGAGTGGAGGCACGTTGGGAAGGGGTTCCGGGGTCAGGGGCTGAAGGCACGCTCGATGATAATAGAGCTGCTCTGGGCACGAAGAAAGCATCAATAGTCCCAGAGATGTGGCCAGTCTTTCTGTGATCGATAAGGTCGGCGCTTCCTTCAGGTTTCGGACTCTTCCCAGCTTTTAGTAAATCATCACTACCTCCTCCTCTTCTCTGCCGCCGACCAATTAATTTCCACCACTTTCTGTGAACAGCTTTTGTGTTAAAATGCTTCGAAACAAATCACTGTAATCACCTGATAAAACAAAGCACATTAATTCCTAGCTTCAGCGGCGATAAGTGCTTCCCTCCATCTTCCACCAAATCGAATTCTGTACTATTTTTTAACTATCATTAAGATCCCGGTATATTAACGAAAAATAAAATAGTTTTGCATTCAATCAAAATTCCTAATTGTATAAATGAGTGATAATTAAAGCGTATCAGACAAATATGTTTGTAAAAAAAAGTCCATTAATTTAAAAATTAAAGATATTGCTAACTGCAAATTAAAATTAATATTTCAATATTTGTTTTAAAATAAAATTTATGAATACACTGTTATATCTACCATATATCCACAATATTTGATTCATTTGAAAGTACAATTAATGGATATGGGTTCATTACTTTGCTACCCCATAAATATCATGCCAGCGATCACGTTTCAATTGCCTTCAGGAGAGTCAAAATTGGGAGATTCGCACATTTTTAGTCGATTGATCGGTGAAGAACTTCATAAAAAGGAAAATGGTTTCTTCGCAATTAGAAGTATGAAAAAAACTGCTTTCACAATTAATTAGTTAAAATTTTTCTCCATTAATTAGAGCTTGGTGTTTGCGGATAAGCTAGCTTCGAGGATAATCCACAAAATTATGAAAAAGGAAACAAATCACCACAATAAGTATCAAAACTACAAATTCTTAGGCTTGCTTCTTTGGAAATTTACGAAAAAATTTCTGTCTCTTTGCATTAAAAAATTATTTAATAAGAATTAAAGTTTTTTAAAATTTTAATTATTGCAGATAACCAACACAGAGACGACAATAGAACAATACTAGAAAGCTATTTTTTAAGGTAGTGACATTTTTACATATAAAAAAACAATTTGAAATGTGCCCAAATTAATTGCATGTATTTAAATTAACGACACATATTGGTCTTTTATAAAATACTCTCCCGACTTCTTACTCATAAGCATTATTATAGTGAAGAATTATAAAATTGAATCTTCTAACCGACATAATTAATCGAAACAGTGTTGTAGATAAGCAGCATCATTTAATTAAATTAGAGTACACTAAAAAAACTAAATTTAAAACAGAAATAAATTTTCATCAATTAGAAATTATTTTGTTTTAAATAAAGCTATATGTCAGTTTTTAATAAATTTTAATTCTCAGATATAGCCTCTTAAATTAAAAAAGGAAACTGCATGTGCTTATAATACAGCCTCTTAATGAATTGCAAAAATACAATATAAAAAATTTAAATCTGAAGATAAGTGTCCTATATTATTTCCCAGTTTTTACAACACAAACTTTTTGCAATCGACATAAGAATTTATTAGCAGTTATATTACAGTAATTAAGAACATGAAATTATGTTATGAATCCAAAAATAAGATTTTTAAGAATGAAATTTTTTTATAAAGAAAATAAATATTATGTAGAAAAATTATATATAATTTAATACAGGGACATGAGAACTGTATAAAAAATGATTTTCTAATTTGGAATACAACCATTTCAGTTTCCGATTCAAAATTTAATTCATTTTAAACATTTTCCCCTGTAAAAATTTATATTCATGATTAGCAATAGGTGTATGGACAGACACAAATCGTGGGATCGATTCCCACCTCGTGCTTGAGTATAGCTATTCGAAATCCGTTTTTAACTTTAGATTCTTGTCAAAAATGGCTCTTGCGTAAAAAGAACGTTGAGTGAGAAACTAAGGAAGAGCAATTTATCATAAATATTAAAGTATTTGAATTCTTAGGGTAAATATGTTAATCAAATTTTTATTTATAAATACACAAATGTATGTATTTTAGTTTTGAATTCATTCATAAATAAATATGTAAATAAATATTTGCAGAATTTTAAATATTGAATAAATAGATACATTTAGTATCTTAGTAAATTCTGTTTCTCTTATGTTCTTACATCGATTTATGTTTATTAAATACTTTATCACACTTTTAAAAATAAAATGAATACACTTTAAAAAGGATAAAGAAGACATAATTAGTTTTCTTTCATTTTGCGGGAAAATTACAAATTATATATTATTCATTTATATATTATATCTTTATTCAATTATAATTAAATAATTGTTCAAATTTAATAGTTGGGTACTTATGATATTACCTCAATACTTAAGTTTAATTTCTTTAATAAGTATTTTTGCCATAAATAATGTAGTTAAAATGCTGTTGCTTTACAATTAAATGTCAGAATACAGTATTTCAATAAACATTTCTTGCTGTACTGGATAACAAAATAAATTTTTAAACTATAATCTCAAATTAAGTTTCCTTCTATGTGTAACTCTTTGTTCTTTTCCAACGTTCTTTTTATAAATCATGGCCAATGCACATTTGATTGATTGACATTGATT
The DNA here is from genome assembly GCA_030067965.1 of Latrodectus elegans. Taxonomy (NCBI): domain Eukaryota; kingdom Metazoa; phylum Arthropoda; class Arachnida; order Araneae; family Theridiidae; genus Latrodectus; species Latrodectus elegans. Next base: position 3,556,796 of record CM057809.1, read on the forward strand.
TATAAAAATCAAATTATAAAAACTGTCCTCAGTTTTTTGCTTTTGTAATCTGCGGAGAAAAATGAATTTTTGTTAGGGACTAATTTTTATTTTCTTTCCACTCTTTGTAAAAATATATTAAAACGCTTCACATTAAGATATGTATTTATGTACGGAAATTAGTTAAAAAAAACCCAATAATTTAAAATAAGAACTATATATATAGATATTGAAAATAACATTATTTTCCAATCATACTTATTGGAAATTAGTTTTCACATTGGTTTATTTTTTAGTAAAGGGAAAATTATATAATTTGCGTGTTTAAAATAAAAGATTAAATAAAGTTTATTTTCATTTTTGTTCAACTTTTTCAAAAAGTAATTAGTTATTCTCAAAATTCATTAAATTATATCAACTAAGTTAAAATTACGATGATAAAGTTTACTTATCTATATACTACGCAAAATCATTGCTTACTATGAGGGAAAATTATTAAAATCATAAAAATTCAAGGAAATGAAACAAAAATAAGTGCATAAATTATTTATGGATTTTCTTATCATTGCTAATCACAGAAAATTAAATGTATAATATAAAAAAATAAATAAAAATATGCTTCTGAAGAGAAATTTTTCTAATATAAACAAAAAAGCACAGTAGTGAGTATATACTTGGAACTCTAATTACTGAAACAAGTTACCTTTAAATGAAATTCAATGCTGGTTTATATTTGAATTTATTTTTACAGAATGTCATCCTACTTATGATAACATTATGGAGCATTTGGTTCTAAATATCTGCTTTTAAGATATTTCAATAGCGCCGGTCATCATTATTTTTATTTTCATGAGGTGTGTGAAAATTTGTTCTAGGCGGAAGTTTTATTTCAGGAGATTTAGCTCGAGTCATTTTTGGGTTCTCAGTTGCTGACAGAAAAAACACAGTTTCCCCTTTTATCTTGGAAAACGATGATATACATTTATATTTTGAATATTCTTGGAGTATTTTTCAGTTGGGAGATTTTATTCAAAAGGTGATGTCACAACGAAAATCATAAATGATTGTTAATTGGTGTAGGTTATTTTCTTTAAATACCCACTTGCATCTCGTACCTGAGAAAACAGAGCACGCTCTTCTTGTAAAAAAAAATTTTTAAATTAAGATTGAAAAAATCATGACAGGATTCATTAAAAAAAGCAAATTTTATAATACCATCTTCATTTTCTGCTTATATTATGCATTTTTTTTATTTTTTGAAAGAAATTGTTATATATTGTATACATTTAGAGTAATTCAATTCAGCTTTTAGGTTTCAAAATAAACAGTCATTATTGTTATGTAAATACTGATAATTAAGTTTTGAAAATATAAAAATCATAGAAAATTTTTTCAGATGAAGACGTTGGTATCTGCACTACAATATGGTTTTGGAATAATTTTTAAATGAGACATTTACGCTCGAAATAATAACAAAATGTATCAAAAGATGTTAAAAAAAATGAAGAGAGAGCGGTCAAAGTTTTTTTTATTTACTATTTATTTATTTTTTTTATCTTCATTCTAATCACATTAGAGCAAATTGCGCGCATTTTTGCGCAGAGCATGAGCCTATTTATTCAGTCATAAACGAAAAGATTATTCAGATTATCAATTAGTCAAAATATTAAAATGCTACACAAACCAGTTCTTTTCTCGAATCTATAAAAAATTCAATAAGTAGAACTTTTAAATCTTGTTATCATAAATACCATTTTATTTCTTGTTTAGAAATGTAAATCATTAAGAAAGGGCTTTGTTGCACCTTAATAAGGAACAGTATTTCCTGTTATTCCACCAGAAATGGCTAAACGTGGACATTTTGTGATCTTTGATCCACCAAGAAAATAGAACTTATGAAAGTAAATCCTCTTCCGGTCAATAAAGGAATGCACGTGGTCTTTAATCAGTTACTTTATTTTTTAAGCACTGTCCTATAAAATTTTTTTATTTTTCAGCAGTAATTGGCTGAGAGTGAAGTCTCAACGCAACAAAATTACCCTTTAATTTCTCGTTATAACAGAATAACGGTAATTTGTTAGTTTACATGGATTCGCTCCCCCAGAGTCCCAGGTGCGACCTCAGAGCTACAAGTAATGAATTTCTCTTCTGTCCTCGCGTTAAAAATATTAGAAGACCCCCATAGATTACAATATTAAAAGAACTGTTATTATATGAATGAAAATCCCTTTCGTTTTATGAAAAATCCCGTCTTTTGCCTTATCTCAAAAATATTGATCTTCCCTGGGTCTGGAAAATACAACGCCTATATTATAATTAATGTGACTGTAAAAGTTAAATATTCTTTCTTATAATTTCAGCACATTTTCTTAAATTTTTAATATTTAGCTGACTCACAATAAAAAGAAATATAATTATATATTTTATTATTTTTTGTGGCATATATTTTGCATGGAAAACATATTAATACATTTTTTTTAAAAAAAAGCTTCATTTTATTTGCCATTTAAATGTATAATTATAATTACTATATGCAATTAGTTTTTATTCAATAAATGAGGTCATACAAATTTCTTGATTAAAACAAAGAATTGCATTAAATCAGTAAATTTTGCATTGTTGACCAATTCTGTTCATCTAATAACAGCCTTCCATTGCAATCAAATTACAAATTTACTTGTAATAGAAAGCTGTTATAGGTAGATAGCAACTCGATTGAAAATTGTATTCATAATTATGATGGTTTTTCTCAGTATTATTTCTAAATAATCTATATTTATAATTGAATGAATATAAGTGAACCTTTGATAAACAGAGTAAATTTCATTTATCATTTATGAGTTTTTTCATTTACAGTAGTATTAATTGATATTGTACAAAATCTATTCACTTGAGATATAGAATTATATTATCCTGTTTTGATAATAGCAGGACACATTCTTGTGCACAAATAATTTTACAGCTGTTTGCTTATTATTTTTCAAGTGCTTCTGTCTGTCTGAAATATTTTCAAGTGCTTTAATATTGAAAATTTACCGTAATAATTTGTTAAAACACGCACACACACACACGCACACACACAGACACACTCACACACACACACACACGCACACACACACAGACACACTCACACACGCACGCACACACACACACACACACACGCACACACACACACGCACACACACACAAACACACACACGCACACACACACACACACACACACGCACACACACACAAACACACACACGCACACACACACACGCACACACACACAAATAAATAAATAAATAAATAAATAAATATATATATATATATATATACATAGACAGATACAGATAGATATAGATAGAGACAGAAAGATATATATATATACACATCTAAAGATAAACAATTATAATTTTCAGATCGAAAAAGTATGAACAACATAATTTTAAAATTGAAGTAAAGAGAAAAGAAGCTAATAGTATATTTATACTGGTATTTAACGTCCATTGTTTTTTATTCAGCAAACTAAATTTCTTTCTAAATTTATTAAAATGCGAAAATTTTAATTACATTATGGGAAGGAATCAGGAATGCATCTAAAAAGTTATACATACATTTGAAACTATGTAAAACAAGAAAAATTTTAGTTTATTAATCTTTGTGACATTACAGTGAATACATATATTGGCAAATTGTATTTCATGCATGTTACGCTTTTGCTATCTCGTTGAAAAAATTCTTTATAGGATTCCCAATAAGGATTAATTCCTTACAGAGTGAAAATTCAGTGGTATATAAACATGAGAAATATTTAACATTAAATATATCGCTTAGTTCAGACATAGATTTTACTGTTATTAATACTTTTATCTCAACAATTCTCTCCTCTGCAACAGCAATAATGTTGAACACGGAATCATGATATAAATACCGCTGTCTTCAGGCAGATGGCCTAAGTCGCAGCCTATTACTATTCTGAGCCTCCCCCAGGAAAAAAAACCCCAACCGAGAAATAAGGCCCGCAAGAGTGAAAAAGTCGAGTTTCACAGCGGATAATAGACTCTGTAGATCATAACTCGCTTAGTATCGCTCGAGCAATAACAAACATTTCTTGCCCTTAAAATATGTAGTCAATGGCAGATTGAAGTATTAATCAAGAGTTTTACTCTGGTAAATGACACATTAACTCACTTATCCGAATTTCTATCATATTTTTAAACATAGGATTACATTACCTATTATTTGTTTTAAATAAAATCTGTGCTTATCAGTACTAAGATTTAACCTTCAGTTTCTTAGAATATATATATATATATATATTAAAAAAATTTTAATATATATATATATATATTAAAATTTTTTTCAAAATTTTAAATTAGTTTGCTTAATATGCATCATATCTATCTATCAATATCTATGTCTATAATATACATATATATATATATATATAGATAGATAGATAGGTAGATAGATAGATAGATATGATGGATATTAAGCAAACTAATTTAAAAATTTGAAAAAAAAATTATTTCAAATTTTTTTACTTTAAATATTTGAATCAACTTTTTTAAAAAATAAATTTTAAAAGATAAGAATTTTAATTTAATTGTCCATAAAGTCTTTTTCGAAAAGTGAATATTTTTGAAAACTTAATTTCAACAAAACTCTTGATCTTGTATAAGATCAATTGTTAGGATCTTTAATTATTTGAGACTATTCAATTTAATTTTGGAAGCTAAGAAATTAAGAGTGTATTTTTTTTTATTTGGGAAAACAAAAATTATTCCTTGTGCACCAAGGAATACCACACAGGGCCCGATGGTAAAATAAATTTGCTTTATCAAAGATAAAGATATATTATGAAATGAAAAAAAAAAGTAATAAAAGAAAGTAGAGAAGGGAGAATTAGATATGAAAGCAAAAAAGGAGTTGAATTACAGTATGGATTAAGAATGTATTGACTTTATAAAATTTGTCATTATTTTTCTAAATTATGAAAAATAATGGTCATAAATTATTTATAAAAGTTTTTAGAATTGATAATTTTTGTTATAAATTTTCACTGTATTTCTATTACAAAATATTATTGTATAAATAATTCAATTTTCAATATTTTGTAATATCTGAAAATTTAATAAAATCTTTTCCAATTTCTGTACTGTTTTATTAAAAATAATGCCCAGTTAAATGAAGCTCGAGTGAAGATGAAAATTAAGATCGAGATTATATGAATTCAAATCAGCGAAATTTCAAAAATTCCATCAATGAAGCCTTCATTAACGCAATTTTAGAAATTTCATATTTGCGTTTGAGATTTGCCAGGAATAAAGTTTTAAATTGAATATTAAATACATTGAATAAGGGCTACAGAGGAAACATTTGAAAGATGTTTTAATTTTATCAATTGATAAATCGCTTTGAATTGTAATTTCTTTTTTTCGTATCATGATGCACAATCAATAATTTAGCCATTAATTTCCTCTAGTTTTCTTCATAAAATATTATTAGCTGTGATGAAATTAAAAGTTTAATATGTAGAGTGTGTCAATGGTTCACAAAAACAGTACGTTTTAAAACGTATACATTTCTATTAACACAAAAGCATTGAACAAACACAGTAATGTATATAAAAAGATACATCTATTTCGTGCCCTCTCACACTATTAAACAACATCATGTTAAGACATGACGTTGAAGCGCCTGCTCACGTCTGCACTGCTAAGTCTTCCTTATTACTAGATAAGACTGTGCGTCTCCTACGAGCATGCGCGATGCTAGCTGTCGACTAGTGACACCCAGTTAAAATTTAAGATTCTCCATAAATTTGGTAGATTCAGGAAGGAAATCTTTAAATGTAAGTGGTTCACACACTAAATAAGAGTCCCTTTTGTCAGAAATTAGACTCTTAAATTCAGTTCAGGATAAAAAAAAAATCAAATGAGAGGGAGTTTTGATAAAATACACTTGAATTCTATTAGTACGAGTTTTGGTCAAATTCTTTAAAGTGGTATTCTCCATCCCCCCCCCCATGGGACGTTCAAGAAGTGTGCGTTTAAGAGACTGAAGGTGCACATTTACATCTGGTTAGAAAGGTTTAATGCCAGTAGCAGAAAGAAAGTGAATGTAGTGAAATTCGATCTTACTTATTTGAATAGTATCTCGTTTCAACACATACACATGTCTAAGCTATGATTCTGACCTATTTTTAATGCTCTCAATAAAATATTGTTAGTTACAATGGAATTCATGATAACAAATTTTACAAATTAATGAATGAAATTCTTAAACACTTAGATGGGGTTTACTGAAAAGGAGTACTGTATTACTAAGAATACGTCTCCCGAAATCAGTTTGCATTGGAAAATCAAGCGAGTTGAGAGAAAAAAAAAAAAAAAGGTTGTTGAGTGCTCATTAAAAATTTTGTTGAATCTAAATATGACAAATTGCTTTAAAGTGGTACTTCCTCCGCATGTTATGTATGCACAAAATGTGTGCTTGGAAGAGGATAAAGATGCATATTCGTATCTGGTTTGAAAGGTTAAAGTGTCAACAGAAAAAAATTGTATGAGGGGAAATTCGATCTTATCCATTTGAATAATATCTCGTCAACGGATACCCATGTCTGAACTATGATTCTGACCTTTTTTTTTTTTCCTTTCTTAACCTGAGTCAGGTGCATCACATCTTTTTCTAGAGGTGTTACCTCCCCCACCACAACCCTTATTAGATTCTTTTACCTCAGCACATTTTTTTTATCTACTTCTAAGTCTCTTGACATGATCCGAAAGTTTACTTGGAATGTGTGACTTGACCTTCCGCTCTTTGGCTTCTGACCTTGATACAAGACTTCAATCGTCTTCTCACGAAAATCGACTCCGACACGATACAAAAACTTTCCGATTCATTCAGGATCAGTTTTATTATATATATATTTAAAAACTTACTGTTTTTTGTGTTTTAGTGACCTTTACTACTGACAAATGATTAAATCATGATCATGATGCACGAAAAATAGTCAGCAGATTGAGCAATTTTTACGAACATCCAATTAATCCAATAAGAATTAACAGAATATATGCTTAACATCGATAATGATTTTTGTCTATTTAATATCTTCAAATAGATTTGTTCCATACCAACATTCTCATGTAATCAGCATCTAAAACATTTGAAAAATATACATTACATTTCCATTGCAAAATATTGCGTGCTGAATGTTTAATATAATTTGTTATTTTTATTTCAAATATTATGATTTATATAAAATATAACTTTAATATTATATTTATTTATGATGAAAAATTTATAAAATTTTATCATAGTGATATGTTTTAACTCTGCTGAAATAGATGCGATCGAATATCTTAAGAAATCTATCTTATAGATTCTGATTCTCATTTTCTAAAAACGTAAAAAAATTTTCAGTATTTTTTAGTCAAAAAAAGTCTATTATTGAAAAAGAGAACAAATTTTAGAATTCTTTAAAATTAAAAAAAATTAATGCTGGATGAAATATTTCATTCATCACGTAATTTAATTATTAAAGAATAAAATTTGTCTCCAAAAAATTAAAGGATTTCATGGAAATCACATTCTATATTATTTCAAATAACTTCCATCTCTTTTCTTCTGTGATCATTCGCAGAAAAGCAGGGAATTAATTAAAATATATTTTAAAAAGTTTTTATTAAATTATTTAGGAATACCCTGAAGAATCTTTTCGTTAATCAATGTAAAGTATGTTTGAATGAAATTCTTAAGATTTTTATTTTAGAATTTTACTGTCTCTTCCGAAGAAATTCTTATGTAAGATACTTTTTTCCTAAGCAATAATTTTCAAAACAATAATAAAAGGGAAATTCCTAAACTTGGCTATATATAAAGTTTTTTTTTTTTTTTTTTTTTTTTTACGATAGCTTTGTCAAACACAAAAACGATACAATAGACGGTATTGGCTATCCTCTTTCCAGGTATCATGTACACAATACTTGATGATTTGTTTTCTGAAGTCAAAAAGTTATCCAAGCTTATCAGAATTTAGCTGAAACTCTGGAATAGTCATTAATAATCGTTGCTTCTATGGCTGAAAATTTTCTCTCCTTTAAAATATAAAATTATAATATTTATGTTAGGCTAAGGAATTGCATTGTTTTATTTATTAAGGAGTTTCATTGTTTCATGAAAAACAACGAAATTACATGTAACTTGGAGTTAAAAAAGTGTATTCAACCTTATTTATCGAAACATTTAAGGATATAATTATACTTTTACCCATAGCAGTATCATTGCAAACATTGTGAAGAAGAAATTAAACGGAAGAAACTTGTCAACTTGTATATGAATGTAGTCCTGTGATTATAAGCTCTTAAAATACAACATTCAGTAGTGGTTACATCCAAGTCATACACTAAAATCTCCTACTCAACCGGCAGATGTTTAGATAGGAACTGAAACATACAATTATATAAATTATTTTCTCATTATTTTTTTCAGATTTTAATATTTAATTTTATATAATTTTTTATAAAGAATATTTTAGAAAATAATTTTAGAGAACACTCTAATAATAAAATCTAAGAAATGTTCATTAACTTCCAAAATTTATTTGCTATTTTTAACGGTTTTACATGAGGTTTCTATATGAATTATATTTATGTGCTTCAGCATAAAATAATTAACCTACACATTTATGACATATTATAGTTGCAGTTTAGGGTACCGAATTTCATTTGCTCTTCAATCCATTTGAACAGATTCTAGAGAATCTCTCACTGCATGCTTATTTAAATACGTATACTAATTATTTGGGATACCAATGAAATCAATTTCCAGGAACAAGGTTAAGAGTAAATTTTAGCCATGTTTTACAAGAAAATATTAAAATGCCAATATCTATTCCTAAACAATTTTTAATGTTACTTTTACTGATTGGTATGTAACTGAGTTGAAATGAAACATTAATTTTTCATCTTAAAATAGAATTCCTCTTCTTCAACTACACATTTTAGAACCTGATATTTGACTAGTATAATTTATGACTTAAGGAGAATTAGAGGGTATTTATGTCTCTCCAGCAATATAGCCTCCTAACTGGAACTCCTAACTCCCATAATAGAAAACATAGAATTTTGCCATCGGGTTGCTCTAAATTCTCTCGTTCTGATTAAATGGCTCAATGTGTGACTAGAAAGGAACATTTCTCAACACCATCAGCAGAAAATTGAATTTAAGAAATAGAATATCAAAATAATATTCTAATTTGTTAGAAACTGTTATGAATACTATATAATAATTATATTTATAGTAGTTGCAAAATATTATAACTACATATCTTTAATTATTAAATACTAATCTGAAACATTTTGAAGGTATATACTTTAATACTCCTGTCTTTCCAAAGGACCAAGATTTTAACCCCTAAAATTTATCGAGTACAGCCCCAATTAATGAAAAATTTTTGAATCGACGATAGATATGACTACTTTCTAATCACATGAGAAATGTCCCATTCGACAAGTAATCTATTACAACATCTGTCTTGCTACAATATTAAGACAAATTAGCAATAAATTTAAATGGAAACATTGTTGTCAAGTACTGAACTATCCAGCAAAAGAAAAAAAAAAGATCCATTCTGCTAAGAATTGAAAAATTCATGTAATTAACGTGTAATATTGATAATAAGCATTGAATGAATACATGTCTTTTAATTTTAGAAATATATATCAGAATGATAAATTTCACTTGAGAAAGGAATACATTATGTGTATATGTGGTGTGAGTTTGATATAAAATTACTATTACTAATACTAAGGTTGAGAGTAATCGCTTAGAAGTTTTTTTTATTGAATTTTGTTAATAGTTTTTCTAGAGCTGTGCTACATTATTGATGATGCTCTAGATTATACAATCTTAAAAATGAAGTGGAAGATGTTTTTTTAACCGATGGGCATATACCATTTATCTAATCCGAGCTTTGTGTTGCTAAAGAAAATTTTAGGAAGCATGTTTGCGTTAAATGTATACAACAAAGAAAAGAATGCAGTGAATGATAGAAGCGATTGAGTAAAAAGTTCCTTTTCTGCCCACTTAAACTACCTTTTGGATAATTCTATATTAGTATCTGAATTTGACATACTGACAGCCACTTTTTAGATCATTCTATCTATATTAATATCTGAGTTTGGCATACTGACTTAAGTTGGGTTTTTTAGCTCTTGAATAAACATTAATATTTTCCTTTTATTGCCTGATCATCCATTTACTTTCTCTGAAAAGGACATTTTGCTTCGAGATAACAGTTGGTAGGAATGTCTTTGCTATTTGTTGAAAACAAAGAATAATGTATCCTCTTAAATTAATATATGTTGTCATATCCTTTTATTAATTTTAAAGGCAATCATCAAAAGAATGTTCGATGATTTTCTCCTATTTTTATAATTATTTGATAATTTAAATGTTCTCTAACATTTTGATATCCATATTTCTAATAAATGTGTTACTGCTGAAATATTAATAAAATATTATTTGTGCCATCAACTTTCAGAATTTTTGACATTATTAAATCATACATTTAGTTACGATTTTTTTAAACTCTATTCTATTTATTCAGTTAAGATTAATTTTTAATTGCCACGTTTTAATTATTAAACAACAAACAAGTTGATTAGATGAAATTAGAGGGGTTTTATATTGTATAAACTCAATCTTGCAAGTTTAAATATTCTTAAATATTGTGAAGTTTCTACACTTGCATTTGTACTTTTATTTGCATTTTAGGTATGATACAAAAATTGCCATCTATAGTAATAACTCCAATGAAAAACATGCCCACATGCTTCCAAGTAACAATGTCATGTTCTTGCAAATTAAAATTTTGCCCCTTTTTCTCCTCTGATGATACAATTTTTACTTCTGTATATGGAAGAAAAGTTTGCCGCCTATCCTTTCAAAAGAATCGACTGGAAGATCATAACTTTAAAATACTGCATTAGCCTTTGACGAATTAAACAGGCGAAATTTGACTTATTTGCTATTTCGTTCGAAACATTTTCAATCATTTTTCGCCCTTCCTATAAAGCAAACATATATTATTTTCAACACTAGAGAATCCTGGAGTTAAATAATCAAATTTGTAGTTTTGTAAGAACATAAGAACACTCTTTAAAAATCTTGTATAGTTTAAAAAAAATAAAAATCTTTAAAACATATCTTAACATTGATTTCAGCATAAAGATTTCTCATACTGAAAAATAGATGCAAAATTAATATCTGGGAGTCCTTTTCTGAAAAAAGGAAGGGTAATTTAAATTTAAATAATTGATTTTGGAACCACATTTACAAGCAAGTATATAATTAAAAAATTTGCTTTAGAATTTAACTTCATCAGAAACATTCTCGCAAATCCGCTTTGAACTTTGCAAAATTCGATAGTAATGATAGATTGTTATATTAATAGTTATATTCCTTACTGAATGTTTTTAAAAAGCTAAATATAAGAGATGCATTAATTTAAAATTTTTATTTCTTTAGTTATTTTATACATATTTAAAAAAGTTAAATATCCTCATTTATTTACAAAATACATCCACTTTGAACTAAAAATTTGAGATTTTTCACATATTGTGAAAGAAATTGACAAATGAAACTGCACATTAAGATGCAGTAAAAAGTCACAATTACACTACTGGCCATTAAAATTGCTACACCAAGAAGGCGACATGCTACAGATGTGAAATTTATACGAAAGGAAGAAGTTGCTGTAATATACAAATGATTAGCTTTTCAGCGCATTCAGACAAAGCAGGTGCCAGTAGCGACACCTACATTGTGTTTAAATGAGGAAATTGTTCAGTCGGTTTCCTCATACACAAATTGCATTTGAACGTTGCTGCCTGGTGAAGAGTTGTTGTGATGCCTCATGTAAGAAGGAGAAATAAGTACCAGCACGTTTCTGACTTTGATAAAGGTCGAATTGTAGCGTACCGGGATTGCGGTTTATCTTATCGCAGTATTGCTGCTCGCGTCGGTCGAGAGCCAATGACTATTAGCAGAATATGGAATCGATGGGTTCAGGACGGTAATACGGAACGCCATCCGGGATCTCAACGGCCACCTATCACTAGCAGCCGAGACGACAGGCATATTATCCGCATGGCCGTAATGGATCTTGCAACCACGTCACGAGCCGTGAGTCAAGAAACGGGGTCGTTTGGAAGACAACAAGTGTCCGCACGAACAGTTCGACGACGTGGACTCTCAGCTCGGAGGCCGTGGCTGCGGCTTCCCTTGACGCTGCGTCATAGACAAGAGCGCCTTCAATGGTGTGATCAACGACGAACTTGGGCGCACGAATGGCGAGACTTCATCTTTTCAGATGAATCCAGGTTCTGTGTACAGGATCATGTTGGTCGCATCCGTGTTTGGCGGCATCGTGGTGAATGCACACTGGTAGCGTGTATTCGTCATCGTCATACTGGCCCATCACCTGGCGTGATGGTATGGGTTGCCATTGGATACACGTCCCGGTCACATCTTGTTCGCATTGAGGTTGCTTTGAACAGTGCACGTTACATTTCTGGTGTGTTACGACCCGTGGCTCTACCCTTTATTCGAGCCCTGCGAAACCCTACGTTTCAGCAGGATAATGCCCGACCGCATGTTGCCGGTATTGTACGGACCTTCCTTGATACGGAACATGTTCGGCTGTTGCCTTGGCCAGCACGTTCTTCAGATCTTTCACTAATAGAAAACGTCTGGTCAAAGGTTACCGAGCTACTGGCTCGTCACCAAACGCCAGTCACTTCGGTTGATGAACTGTGGCATCGTGTTGAAGCTGCATGGGCATCTGTATCTGTACATGGAATCCAATCTTTGTTTGACTCAATGCCCAGGCGTATAACTTCTGTTATTACTGCCACACACACACAGAGGTGGTTGTTCTGATTATTGATTTCTCAGCTTCTATATATCCAGCTAAATTTTTTGAAAATTTAATCACTTGTTAGTTCTAGTATAATATATTTGTCCAATAAATATCATTTTGTAATCTGCATTTCTTCCTGGTGTAGCAATTTTAATGGCCAGTAGTGTAATTTTTATTACTTCAAAAAAAGTCCCATTATATAATGAGAAAAAAATGATGAAGTTGTATTACATTTATTCACAAATATTGGTAGAAAACGTCTGGTCAAAGGTTACCGAGCTACTGGCTCGTCACCAAACGCCAGTCACTTCGGTTGATGAACTGTGGCATCGTGTTGAAGCTGCATGGGTATTGGTAGATAGGTAAAGTTATAAAAATTTCATACAAGAGCATATAATTTTGCTTAGTTAAAAAATTTTTTTTGATTCTTTTAATATTATAAAATGCAAAATATTCATTAATATTTTAAAAATATTATTCTGGTAAAATTATTTATATTGAACACTTGTAAGATATAATAGTTATAATTTCATTAGGTGAAAGAAAGTAAATTATCACCAGCTTGCTTCCCTACACTTAGCCCGGAAATTGTCTTCACTAGTTAGATGGTAGCTTCTATATGGGATTACTTTTAATATAGAAGCAGGACCAAGCTCAAGACCCCAGTGCCACCATTAATGGGATTATTTCATTTAAATGACATTGTGACCTCTATCTGTTTAACGTTATCCAGCCAGCTTCAGGTAACACCCTCAAGAATATATCACTTTGTAGCAGATCAATCAGCCTAACAACTCTTGTAAGATGCATGTACATCCTTTGCTAATTACTTTCCATGAAGTTTTTTCTTTGATAGTGCTCTTTATTCATGTTTAACAAGGAGAAAATAAGAAACTGAAGCATTCACCCTTATAAATGTACATACAGAAATTCGACATTCAATTTTCCTCGTTTAAGAATGATAAGCACTTTGCTTCGAAGAGCATGTTGGTACCATTAAGCTCTGGTGAATCTCCTCTTCCATACTAAAAAAATTTCTTAGTACAACATATTATATAGCATATCAGCCAAAAGTCGTTGTGAGGCATTCGACCTGATTTACCTTACCGGATTACCTGATTTACATTATATTTCCCTCGACATTTAGCCAAAATCACATGTCGCAAACTGGAAGTATTAGCACCTTCCGACAGATCTGCATGGAAAGAAGCAGAAAGGAATAAACCCTTAGCTGCATTCCTCAAAAAATGGTTTTGAACTCGTCGCTTCGAAGTTTGTGATCTTACCACAATGAACCTGTCTTTAAAAACTTCAAAAAATCTTTCTGATTAAAATTAGATCAACCAAAATTAATATTTATCCTGGTGACAACAGAATTCATCACGGATTTAGGGTATCAGTTATGCAATAATAAGATTAGGAAAAGTACACTCTTTAAATGAAACTATAGAGAGAATAAATATACATTTTTTAACAGTGTATAAAAACATAAGCAAAATACATAAAGGACATGAATAATACATTCACGTAAAATGCATAAATGCACATTTGTATCCAGAAACACATTTATCATATATAAATATATTAAATTTATATGTCTATGAAATGAGGGCTCATCTGGAACGCTTGCAGTTGATAAAAAGTTTAAGCCTTTTTCTGATGAAAACGCACAACACCATATTATAACCACCCATTTATTTAATCAACAGACCACAAATTTTACTTCAATCTAGTATTAAATGGACTAGTTGGACAATAAATTAGTCATCTTACTCAATTTTAAATGAAATCCCATTTCCATGATTTATGACCATAATGCATAAGATTTCAAAATATGTCATATATAATCTTTATTGCTCGTGTTGCATTCTACTTTTTTACATCTAAAAGGGCTTAAATCATTACCATTTCAATAATGAATTTTTCAGCAGTAAATTTTTTGATTCAGTTAGAACACATATAGAACAAATATGTACTCTAGCTGAATTAAGAAAATTCGGTGGTAATAACACACACACATATTTTGTTCAACTTGGCGACGTATTATCGTGTCAAGAAACAAACAAATATCAAGCAACCATGTAAAGACCTCAAATTCAACATTCATCTCTTTTTACGTTATAATTGCAGTTATTATAAATGAATCTCTTTCCACTCAAAAGCGCATTATTTTAAACTTTGCAACTGCTCTCCAAATTAATATATATTTAATGAAAGTGATAAACTGTAATTAGTGAAATTATATTTATCGCTTTCTTTGACGTTATATAAACAATAAATCAGAGTTCACAGCGTTAGAAAGATGCAATTGAGAGGTTTGTCGCTCTACATTTATATTTTGGACGCAAATACTAATTTTGAATTCATCTTTTGTTTTTAAAGTTGGAAGCTGTAATAGAGTCTGCTTTATAACACATTTTCCAAAATATTAAAGAAAGTGCGCTTTTATAACATGCAGTCATATGGTAAATGTAAGATATAGTAATACCGAATTGCAGTATATTTTTATCTGAAAACATTTTTTGATGAAAAAATAATATTTTCTTTGATAGTTGAAATATAATTCTTATTTAGTATAATTAAGGGAAGTGATTTAAAACTATTCTTATTTAAATTTTTTCTCATTTAAAATTTTTTTTCATAATTATAGAATTTGGTATTTATATAATTTACGACATTAATGATATAATTTTCATTCCAACAGACAATAATTTTATTCAAGGCGCAATATAGTACAATATATACATATAGGTTACAGAATATATATGCTTACGTAAGTGCAAGAGATGTATGTATATTATTTGTATTATTTTCTACATTTCAGTCAATTAAAATTTTGATATGAAATGATACTAAATAATTTTATTTTTTTGATAATAAATGATTTTGCAATTATACTAAATGTAAAATATTTTGTACGAAGAGTTGGTTCAAGATTTTATCTATGATCATTCAAAATGAAAAGAAATACTGATGTGTTGTAATTTTTAATTATTATTTCTAGCACAATGATTCCTGCATTGAAATTTTATTAGTTACAAGCAACCATCATTTATTTTAGACATTTACATGAAAGCTGTTTAGACTTTATGAAGTAAAGGTTATTTATATGTGTCGTAAATTAACTTAAGATGATACATGATCCAAACTTGTTTAACTAACTAGTTTATCTTCTTTATCGAGCAGTATTTCATAAATAGATCCTTCAATATTTGCCACAAATTGTAAGAAACAGGAAATGAACGCGTCCAGCTGTCGATTTCAACTGTCTGTGAAAATATTTGTAATATAGAGCAATGACTATTTTTCCTCGTCCATTAGCGAGTAGCAACTCACGACGCAGCTTATGTAAAGGATCACGCCCTTTACTGATCT
Organism: Latrodectus elegans; assembly: GCA_030067965.1. Lineage (NCBI taxonomy): Eukaryota > Metazoa > Arthropoda > Arachnida > Araneae > Theridiidae > Latrodectus > Latrodectus elegans. Next base: position 3,573,060 of record CM057809.1, read on the forward strand.
CGGCCTTGGATTCAATCATCCCTCTTGCTCCGCACTGCGTCACGTACTGACCCGAAAACTCGGTCAAAATCACGGTAGGTTCTAAATCACTGCAATCAACGTTTGTCCAGTATTTTGTTAAACTCTGCAACCAGGATATTAAAGGCAGAGCTCTCCGAATATCTTTCTTTATATCACGTCAAATGGGATGTTCTGCTACCGCGCTGCAATTGATTCAGCTGTCTTCTCTTTTTCTCTGGTATGACCTTGAATGGAGTGTTTAAAAATACAAAATGCAATCGCCAAAATTGGGAATTTTTGATTATCAAAGATGTATGCATTTCAATGATTCAACTAAAATTTTAAAGGTCAAGTTTTACTTAAACGAATTTATATTTAGATACAATTTAAGACCAAAAACAGTTTGCTCACCTATCTGTCACGAAATGAATACTCTATTTAGATACAATACATAGAAATAGAGGGAAATTTTAAGGATTATCTATCTCTCTCTCTCTCTCTCTCTCTCTCTCTCTCTCTCTATATATATATATATATATATATATATATATATATATATATATATATATATATATATATATATATATATATAAAAGAGAAATCTTATAGTTCACCCGCAATCTGTAAGGAAGAGCTCTCTCTTCAGAAGTACTTTCATTTAAGTAACAGATGTGTTTAGTTTCGGAAAATTCGCTGAAATGCTTGAATGGATCATTTAATAGCACTCACGAAATCATTTGGATTTTATGATCTGTGTATTCCTTTCTTAAAGTTTCCTGATTCTCACCACTTACAGATTTTTCAGCAAATCGATGAAGATAAATGTAGTTGTGAAAATTTTCCCATTTATTTATTTATTATAAATATCAGTAAGGACTAAATAAATGACTTTTGTTTGCAATTTTGCTTACACTGATTGTATGAATTTTTATATTTTTAGAAAAAAGATTCACTTTAGTACGCGTAGTTTTTCCCTTTATTGTAAACCAAGGAAGAAAAGTTACTTAAATTTAGGAAACTTACTTTACATCAGTTTTAATAGCAAGATTTTGCTCATAAAAACATTAATCTAGTTCAATCACAGTAAACAACTGTGAACAATATATTTATTTAGTCAAATTCTTATTTATTTGAAACTATTTAAAATATTAAGTAGAATCGTGTTTTCATTTATTTTAGTAACCAAGTTCAGCGTAAATAAATGAATAAATACAAAGATAAATCAACTCATGTATATATAAATATTGTTAAATAAATAGTTTCGAAGCCTATTAAATAAGAAACATACAAATATTGTTTTGCATTTAAAAATGTGAGAAATTTAGGATAAATAAATATATATCATGTATCTTCACATATAAGATTTATAAAAAAACTATTAATTTTGCTCTCAAAGTTATTCTTGTAAGGCTTACTTTAGAATCATTCATTAACAAATAAAAAAGCAGCATGCATTATAATATATACTAGATCTGAAAGTTAATATTCTTTATAATAAGTTCAATATATCTAATTAATTACGACTGTGTTATTTCTTAAAAGAATGTAGATTACTTCCAAAATTATTGAGTTTTAGCTAATATAATCCAAACCTACTAATTACCATTAAAATAAACTTTACCTTCAAGCAATTCAAATCTCCTTCATGTTTTAAAACTAAATTTCTGTTGTCATTAATCAATTATATTTAATATCAATTTTTAAACTGTTATTCGATAAAAGAAACAAATCTATGTCTTCCACTTCCCTTACCTTTACAGCTGATTTATTAACCTAAATATTGAGTAATCTATGCAAAGTCAGCTGAATGTCTCTCACTATATGCATAGCTATTTGTTAAAATTTAATTCCATATTTGTCATGATAAAAATATAGTTTTCTACCTTTTTCGCCATAGTTTATCATATTTCTTTCTTCCTCATATCTAAAGATATTAACATTTTCTTCACGCCCTTTCACAACATATTTTAGTCATCAAATAGAGTGAACCAGTTTTATTGTACGATTTTATTCCTTATGTTATCAATACACTGGCCCCGAACGGGTAGGGTCAAGCGCCACTGCACCTGAACCCAAGATATTTCTTTTTCTCAGAAATATCTTTACTAAGTATCCTCTAAAGTTTTTTAACGTATCAATATTACATATTTTCCTGAAATTTTTTCCTCAATATATATTAAACTTCATCTATTTTTCAGTACAGTTATTTTCTATCCATTTTCTCATGTAACATAATATTTTCCTATCTGTATATTAGACTAGATAAATTATTTACATATTATGTTGAAGCATATTTTACCTACATAGGATCTTTATACATTTGAGCAATGTTTCAGGTAAAAAACGAATATAAGAAATACAAAACTTCTCTACACACAACTAATATTATTATATTTATTAATATAAGAATATTTAATTCCGTGTTATGACTTAAAACCTTGTTTTCAGAAAAGAATAAAACACATAATTTTAAAATTACTTTTTCACTAAATATAATTTATAATTATCTATAATTGCATATTTCAAATCAATTATAAAATAATCAATGTTATTCATAATTTTATTTCACTAAAAACTTAAAGATGAATTCATCCACTATATATATATATATATATATATATATATTAATATAAGGCAGTATTAAAGTAATGAATACACAATATTGAAAATACAATATAATAAAATATGAACCACAATACATTACAGGAGTTCTAGCCAGCGCAAAAGCAGCTAAAGAAAGATTTAGCAGTATAAATAAGGTAAAACATGAAAAATATTGAAACCAGAAAAACAAAATTGGAAAATTATTAAAATATACGATGCAAATGATAACAAGAAAGCATAGGTGGCAAGTCTATGCAATATATGATCGTCAGCTATGCAATATTTTTCAGGATTTATCAATTCAATATTTTTCATGTTTTATCTTATATATATATATATAATTTCATATTTCTCTGAAAATTTTTTTTAAAAATAGGACAATAATCATACAGATAAATACATTATAACAAATAAAATATTAAAGACCGTAACTATCTCGTAATTTGGTTTGGGATATTTCAGAAATTCTGAATCTCTCAAAACTGTATTAAAATAAGTGTTAGGTAATACTTTCATTGAAAAAAAATGTGAACTGTATCGATTTTATTTGTTAATTTAATAAGCGAAAATATTTTTTAAAAAATAACATAAAATATATAATTTAGTACTATTGTACTAATAAATTAAATTAATAACTTATAAACTAAATTTAATAAAAAAATGACACGAAATTTTATTAAAAGATGTGCTAAGTAAAACTTGTTCAAACTGTTTTTGAATTCAACAACGTTCTTTTATATACAAAATTTTCTAACCATGACCTTGTATAATTTAAACGCAATATTCTAATAATTTTCGTACAACTCCAAAATAAATTATGTTAAATATAAATTACTTTCCAGTAACCTTAGAGTGTATTTTTTTAATTAATACAATCTTACAGACGTAAATAAATTTAAATAAAAGCTTTAAAAAATTTTATTTAGTTCAGATTTTTATAATGTTGTATTTTGATATTGAAAGATAAAATGAATAAATCAAATATAAATATTGAACGAAAGAAAACCACACATGCTTCGATTCGAATCCGAACTTCGATAAAGCTATATTATACAGGGTGATTCTAAATTGTTTCTACAAATAAAAAGGGTTCATAGTACCATAGATTCTACCCATCTAGAGAAGCAATAATTACTTAGGAAAATAGAGTCGCATTCCACTCTTAGATTCAGAAAAAAGGAATTTCCACATGACAGTGTGCTCAACACTTAAAACAGTGTTAGGCAAGCGATTGAATGATACCAAACGTTTCACATTCATATTTATTGTTTAGTGAAAATATCACAGCAAATGCTCAAAATACTGCTCATGTGAGTTGTTGCACAGTTGATATCTGTAAAGGAATGACTGGCGCATCCTCTCGAAAATTCATGGTACCATATTAATTTTGTCCACGGCAACAATGATTCTAGCCACGAGATCTTCAGTTGAGTTCACAGGCGTCTCGTAAATTAAAGATTTCCCATGCCCCCAGTAGAAAAAAAAGTCCAGTGGGTTAAGATCCGGTGAGCAGCGATGATTCTAAGTTCATCCAATCCATCATGCGGGATGTGTGGCAGTCCAAAAGTTACAGACCGTGATGGAAAAATATTAGGCTCCATCGTGCATCAACCACATGTCTCTCAGGATGGGAGTGGAACCACCTGCAATAAACTGGGAAGCTCATGTTAAAAGAAGGTACGGTATGTTGCACCGGTCAAACGGTCTGGCATAATGTGAGGGCCTATCTGCCCAGATGTTCACGGAAAATTTGTGCTGGTGTCTACTGGGGCAACCCCTCGGACTGTCGGCATTGTTGTCAGACCAAATGTGTTGATTGTGAGTGTTGAAAATGCCTTCTCTACTGAATGTTGCTTCATCATTGAGTTATACTAATGCAGGAAAACAAGGATTGTTATTCTTCATAACCAATATCCATTACACAATATCATCCCGACAGGAGGTAATCATCTGCCTTAAAAAAGTAGACTTTTTAAACATGGCAGGAGTGCATGCATTCCTCTTGTAAAATACGTCACGCTATTGGTTGAGAAATACACATTTCATAAGCCACCTCTCGCGTACTTGTGGAAGGAGCTATTTCAAATCTAGTCATATCTCAGTCTTCCATTTCTGGCGTTTTAATACTTGGTGAATATCCTCCATTGGTGTTTGAGATGGCAAATGAACCGCTTTCTCGCAGTCATCGATCAACACTGGAAAAGGTAGGATGACTTGGAATGCGACAGTTGGAAACCTCTGTTTGTACGTGCTTCGCGTCCATTTTCTCTTGCTCCACTGTATAAGAGGAGCATATCAGCCAGTTATTCGTACATGTACACCACCATAGCATTTATGAAAATTTTTGGAAGTTGCTATCCAGGTAATACTTGAAGCGATAATGTTGCAACGTTTTTAAAGGACAATGTCTACTCTAATTGGCTTTCTCTGGTAACTAATAAGAGCAAAATGCTGCTTCTTATATGTGGAAATTTGCATACGGGAAATTCATGATAGAATTTTTATGCGTTTCTAGTTTTCTCTTTTCTGTCTCTCAGAGTGGAATGCGATCCTATGTTCCTATGCAGTTATTGCTTGTATGGATAAGTACATCAATCCTTTTAATTTGTAAAAACAATTCTGAATCACACCCTGTATATATTATATAACTTCGGCATACTTATTTTAAGGGTTTTTTCACTAAAATATACTGTGGCTTTGTATAGTGTAATTTTCCTTCAAATACTATACTCTAAGCAACTGTATGATGACAAAGTTTGTACGATCACAAAGTTTTAATGACATAATTTTCTTTATAAATTTAAAGGTACTATTAAAAAGAAATCATGTATGTATTCCTAAAATATTTCAGGGTTGATACAACTTCTATGTGAATGGCCAATCAAATTGAGAAAAATAATAGAATTTTTGGGGTCATTTCTTCAAGAGATTCTATGTTTTTTTTTCATTTCCAATGGCACAGATAAAAAGACAATTACAGCAAAAATACAAATAACAAGAAAAATGAAAAATAAAACGGCTGTAACAATAGTCTATGAATCTAAAAAGCCCCTGGCCTCCCAGTAGCGGTCCGCAATTGAGCGTTTCAATAACGCCTTACAATGGAGTAGATGGTTACGATCCATGTCCCGTCTCAGATTACAGAGGTTGCAGATAGGACTTGAAAGTATACGAAGACGGTACAAGTGTTTAAGAAGGCAGTCATGACCGGTGGTGAGCCTAAACTCAGCCACCATTTTATGTCTGGGCCAAGACTTATGCTCTGATCGAGATTCGAGAATCTTTTTGAATCTTTCCGACAATATATTTAAATTAAACGTTTTATTATGAAAAAGGATACACTAGAAAAAGATGTTTTTAAAGTCATGGCCCCCCTCTTTGCCAGTGTATCGGCAATTTCATTGCCATGGATTACACAGTGTCCGTGGATACATTGAAGAACAATGTCTTTCTCAATGGAAGACAAACTATGAAGTAGGCTCCTACATTCATGGACAACAGAGGATACAGAATTTGAAGTAGACGCAATGCGGCCCGGGAGTCACTAAGTAAAACAGCCTTGGAGAACCCATTAAGATAACAAGTCAACTGAGAAAGAGCAATCCTGATCGCAAGCAGTTCTCCATCAAATGCGGATCCAAATGTTCCAGTTGGATTTTCAATTGAAAAAGGGGACAATTGACCCCTGCTCCAGCGTTGGATCCTTCCCGCAATCGGGAGCCGTCAGTATAAATTCTCAGCCAGTCTGGCTCAGGATAATGAGTGTTTAAGGTCTCATAGGCGGGAACCCTCAGGATCTCCGTATCTGTGACTTTCTTGAATATTTTCTGGGATAGATCAAGACAAATACTAAAATTAAAAGATTCAATTGGGCAAGGTGGGAGAGGTATAGGCTCCGTTTCACACCACAACTCAATATCCCTCTTTAGAAGAAGGACTCTCTGAATGAAACCCCGCTGTGTTTTAAGGTTCCTTTCGAGATTAAGAGCGATATCATGATCATACCAGAGTTCTAGGGCTCCTGGGATACGTCCAGTTTTCTCCCATAGCAAAAGGGCCTTTTCCTGTATAATCGATTTGATGGATCTGAGACCTGTATACAGGTACAATGCATCCACCGGAGTAGTTTTAACAGCCCCAGTGATGAGGCGGAGCGCTAGGTTAAAAATCAATTCCAGGGAACCCATATTGCGTACAGACGTAGTAAAAAAGGGCTCACAACAATAAGTCATCAGTGAAAGAATAAAGAATCTAAAAGTCACTAGAAGAGTCTGCGAAGAGCAACCCCACTTACACCCTGCAAGGCGTTTTAACATTGCCAGACTATTTGCGACACGTCCAATGATATTCTCAATGAATAGACACCAGGATAGCTTTCTGTCAAAAGACACTCCCAATTAGGTACAACATTCTGCCTAGCTAGTGCACTAGAAGACCCTTTTAGGTTAGTTCCACTTGAATAGATTGGTGAGAGAGAGAAACGGACACTAAGACAGTTTTCTCAACATTAACCAACATGTTATTTGAGTTGCAACAGTTCTCCAAAGTACTCAGAGCATCCGTATCTTACTCTACACATCCTTTGGCTTTGAAATCCCTTAAAAAATTGAGCAAGTTGTGGCTGATTCCAAGCTCGGTTAGTTTCAATAATAATTTTTCTCTCCAGACCAGGTTGTATGCAGATTTAAAATCAACGAATATAGCAGTTAGTATTTGCTGTTTATCCAGAGCATCTTTAATTGATTGGCTAAGGAAGGCAACGTGTTGATTCGTAGAACGGTATTGGCGAAAGCCAGTTTGCTCTTCCGCAATAAGTCTATTGGTTTCCAAAAACCAATTCAGTCTTGTCACCACAATGCTCGCCATTACCTTCCCCAAAATACTGCTCAGAGCAATTGGTATATATCCACTAATGTTTTGTGGATATTTGCCTTTCTTATGGATCGGTATAATAATAGAGCTTCGCCAATGTGTCAGAATTATTCCTGTCTTTCAAACCAGGTTGAAGAAACGTAATAAAGTCTGACGCGCAATTGGGCCCAAATGACAGAAGAACTCAGAATGTATACCATTATTTTCAGGGGACTTGCCCGGCTTCAGGCATCCGATAGCTTTAGACAATTCACCATCTGTTATGCGAAAAAAGAAAATTGGGTGGGGTTTAGTAGGTTTAGTTTGAGCCTCTCGAGGGCCTCTCAATAAACATTTTATTGTCTTATTCAATTTTCTGACACTGGCATTTAAAACCTGTTCACCTGTAATATGTTGTACAAAGGCGTTTGCGATGGCATGGTCGGAGGAGATAACTTTGTTGTTTACCTTGAAAGAAGCTTTAGGGATTTTAACATTTTCGTTTTTAATATTGGCAACATATTTAAAAGCCTTCTTACTGTCTTTTTGAAAGTCTAAATTGGAGATAAAGTCCATGAAAGATGTACGCTTCTGTGCAATGATCTCTCTTTTGAAGATGGCAGAATGTCTTCCCCAGCTATAACATCCGAGGATCTACCAGTCAGTTCAGACTTTCTTCTTAGTCTGTTGCGCTTTAATTTCATACACTCAAGATTTTGATTCCAAAAAGTTCTAATTTTTTTTTATCTTACCACGAGGGATACTCTTTTTAGCACAGTACCAGAACTTATCTCTAATAACCTTATAAATCTTATCCGGATGTGACTCAAAATCAAAGTTGTCTTGCCGTAACTCGAAATCAAGCAATGCCTTAAAAAGGTTCCAATTTGCCCGTTTAAAGTTCCAAGAAGTTCTGGATTGTGAAACAGGCTTGCATTTAGGAGTCTTAAAGTCAATATTTACTATGACTTGGCGATGTCCAGAACCAGGATCACACTATTGTTCGTGTTGCTGATTGCATAATGTCATATGTCACTAAGAGGAAATAAGTATTGGTGCAAGAACCATTATAGTGTAAGAATGTGGAAGGATTTGTTCCGTCAAAAACCAACTCGGAAGGGCCAGTATTTAAAAGAACTTGAATAGCCTCGCCTTCTGTGTTAACATCATGGTAGCCCCATAAAGGAGAATGGGCATTAAAATCCCCAATAAATATAGACTGTTTTGACGTTCCGAGATAATGGAAATCTGGTTTATTATTTAGTGGGCTGTAAATAGCATAGACATTAAAATGTTTATTCCTCTTCCAAATATCTAATTTAATTATCTTACTTTTATCATCTCCACCAGTGTCCATGGTTTTAAGAATTTTAAATTCGGCGGTCAGTTCTGATCTGAAACCCACGAGGCTGCCGCTAGCGACTTTTCTGGATTTAGGAAGAACATGAAGAGTGTATCCCTTAAAAGGATTTCAATTTTTCGAGGTCTAAGTTTGCCTCCATAGCTGTAAAAATGTCAAAAGTAGTCAAGTTTCGCAAAAGCTCTATCTTCTTGGGCTGGGACATGCCTTCAGCATTTTATTGAAGAATCCTCAAAGAGCACATGTCTCAGGAAGTAAGGGCAAACTAAAAATGCCTAAGACCATAGGGTTCTTAACCACAGAGTGTTTCCAGGGTACACCATGAGATAGATCTACATCGCACCCCAGAGATTCTAAGTAAATATTGATATTTTTTTCAAAATATCCAACACATTCGAGAAAAAATGTAATAAATTTAAAATAAATTTGGCTTAGAAAGCTTTCATCATCTTATATCTTTTCAAATATATATAATAATTTTAGTAACATACAATTATCTTCAGAACAGAAAATTTTGATTTCATGTTTTTTTCTCAACTACTTTTATTTCTTTCGATTTGAGGACTGTCTTCTAAGAAATCAAAAAGATTTCTTATCATCACACTGTATCCTTAGTATCGCTAAATAATTAGCCGCTGCTCTTTATCAATCGAATTTCTCATACTGGTGACAAACTGTTTTTTTAACGTTTTCCTGAAGAAACCATCTTTAAGTATTTGAGACATATCATATCAAAAATATGACTGTATGGTTTTTGTACTCTTATTTTGTTTCTTAAAAATAAGCATGGTTTCTCCTTCTTCTGTCGCCTTTAGTACACAAGAAGTAATTTGACCGGAATACATGAGTTCCAGAGCATTCTGACCCGTTCTAAACAACCATACCTAGGTAGAAATTGAACGATATGCTATTCAATTGAAAAAGCCAGAACACTGACCTGATAGATCAACTCTGAATTCAAATAGTCTCTTACAGAATGACGGATTGGGTCCATATTCCTTCAGTGAAAACTATTATCTTACAAAATTTTGATTTGTACCTCTTTATAGATATAATTAATGATATAAACTTGAGTTTTTTATACTTTACAGGAACTCTAAATTTTGCTCCCTTAGAAAAAACAAACATACGTTTTTGCAAAACGTTTCCTTCATATTAAACTAGATATCTTATTTTTACAAAAAAGTAAGAGATAAGTTTCTTTTAGATTGGCTCTATGACATTAATTGCCATTTGACATTTTTCGTTCTCTTAGAAAAGAAGTCTATAATTTGTATTTTTCTTTATTTAAACTAACATAACATAAATTATGTAAAAAAAAAAAAAGTTTTTTCAGCATGTTAGTATTATAATAACAGAAGCTCATAACTCATGTAGTCATTATTGCATTTGTTATAGATAAGCAAGCTTTATCAAAATCTGAAAAATTATTAAGCAGTTGAATTGAAGAATGACAGGAATTTTCGTCCTCACAAAAATTCAACTTATTTTTATTACAAGGAATTACATCGTCTTGTTAATCTGGTTTCATTGATCAAAGAGTTTTTTCATTACTTACTTCTTATTATTATTTCTTAAATTATCTAAGCCAAAATATTTTGAAGTACGAATGATTTGAATTACTATAAATTTTTTAAGTTTATTACTTCTCATAAAACTAAATATTTGAAATTCAATTGCATATTTTCCTATTACATAAATTACGATACCACCTAATTATAACTATTTCTAAATTATTGTATTTAAAAACCTTTTCTATTTTTTAATTGAAATTATTTTACAAATCATCAAAAATGTGATTTAAACTAATAAATTTAATATTGGAGCAATAATGAGGAAAAGAGATTGAAATGATCAATCAAAATATTAATATGCTTCGATATCTATAAATGTTTCCCTCAACAGTAATTAATGTATAGGAATGGTCAGGTAGACTGTGGGGAGATCCGATCATTATTGAGCAACGTTCCACTTCAGATTGATATTTTAGAAATTTTCCGGATGCTGCCCTTTATGGTGCATAAATAGGACCCACTATTAATGAAATTGTTCTGGAAGTTTATACGCAAATAACATGCAAAATTATTTTAAAAACTCCAGTAATAAAACTTATATAAAAACAAAAGCTTTACAAGGATTTTGAGAAACAGGCATCTCTATTCACAGTGTCAATAAGAAGCATTAAAGGTGAAGAATTCAGTGCTGTCATAGTTTTTTTAATTACTTACAAATTTCAGAGAGATGCATCATGCAAAATTTTATCTATTTTGTCTATTTTTTTTAATACAGTACTTACTATAAGTCAGCTAATTTCAAATACTAGCAAAGCAGCAAGTTACAAATGTTGTTTATAAATGTATGTCGTTTAGTAGTGGGAGAGGGGGGGGGACCTATTACCTGTTCTCAATTTTTTTCACTCAGTAGTGATTTGCAACATTAGACTCTAGTTATGGATATGTGTGACCTTGGATTTTATTAAAACATACCATTTCAGTGGTAAATTCAGTTCGAAGTTGGATAGAATAGTTGCAAATTTTAATGTTTTCAGGAATTTGTAACTACCTTTGAAAATTGAAATACTTATCTCCATTACTTCTGTAATAAGAGATTATTTTTATAGGCACCATAAAAATATACATATATTATTTTTAAGACAAATAAATAGTAAGTAGCAAGCTATATGGATACAATATGCGTAATTTATATATATATATATATATATATATATATATATATATATATATATATATATATATATATATATATATATATATATATATGAATTAAATAATTGCTTATAAACATGAACTATTTTTACATTTTTATTGAAATTACTGCTGCATTTATCATAAATTATACAGCTGTATTTTTTAATCATCAGATTAGTTAGAGTTTAAAGTTTAAAGGTGTAATTGTTAATATATTTATGTACCAATTTTTCAAGAGCTTTTCAGTAAAAAAAATAAATGAACAATTCACACGTCTAATTTTCATATCTATATGAATCATACGCTTTACAGAGTTTTTCAGGTATTTAGAGTGATGTTCAAATAAAAGAAAAGACAGAAACTTTTCCTAGATTTAAAATATTCATATACCATTTACTTTCTACATTTGATTTTTTGGATTTTCTTAATTTTTTTCATTCAATGCAATTTTGCAATCTAACTGAATGCCGTATCGTATTCAAACTAGTTTTTTTCAATATTTACAACTTTTCTGTTATAGTATTCGTCTTTTAGTAAACGCCTTATATAATTTCCTGGTGTTAAAATTTTAAAGGGACAATTTTTTTGTAATTTAAACTTATATTACAATTTTTTTCTCATTAAGTATATTTGCTCTATTGTTCTAATTTTTTATACTATTTAAGGCAATCGAGTTTAGTTTGTTAATGTATTTTTCACGAGGGCACCAAACTTTATTTGTTATATTCAACTTGATAATAAGTACCGGTTGATAGTTATTTCGCACAGACTTACAAAACATGACTTCATTGTATTCAGTTTATCAGATTTCATCCTAATTGAATTTACTTATAACCATAAAAAATAATTTATCTAATTTACATTCGTAGGTGATGTGCAAGAATAAACTAATCAAGAAAAAATTCAAATAGTTATAAAAATATTCTTATTAAATTATTATTTTATGCGAAGTATTCTGTTAATAACATTTGATTTTCAAGAAGTTTTCTAAATTTAAATCATACTTCACAAGTAAAATTTTGATAGGACAATAATTATAGTTATTCTGTATTCATGTGTTTTAATACACTTATTATAAAAAATTTAATACCTTACTTTAAAAGATATCATTTAAAAGATGTTCGATGTTTTTCCAGTTGAACACACAAATAAGTTAGTTACAGCCCTAATATAGAAACATGTTGTCACGGAATGTTTCAATCTTAAAGAAAAACATAAGCCTGTGTTTTATTCGAAAATTTTTCTTATTTATCTAATGTGGGAAATTCAGTTTATAAACATTCGAAAAAATATTTTTTTACAAATGTTCTTAAATCCAGCTTTTGTATACGAAAATATAGTGTAAGCAAATTGTTTGGTCGCTGCCCCCTCGGTAAAGAAACCCAAGGTATTCAATATCCTCCTTTTAACAAGATCACGTCGTTACCCTGCAATTGACCAGCCAAAAAATAAGAGAGAGTTTCAAAGAAGCTAAGGGTGGAAGGTTGCTCAAGCAACTATGTTTCAGTGTTCTTCATTGACAAGGCTGAAAGAACACTGTACAAGTGGGTAAAGATAGCACACAAAGAGAATGTCTCTTTACAAGAGGTCAACAAATCGAGCCTAAAATGTCCTAATGGAGTTATAATTCCTTTAAAATAGAAAATCGTATTGGTTCTTGAATAGGAAGTGGAACATTTATCCTTCATAATCTTCTGCACAGTGTCAAAGACACCATATTTAATTAAGGACAAGTTTCAACTTCACATTATAATTGATTCAGAATAGTTTGCTTTCATTAAATTTATTTTATATGAAATCACAAAACCTAATCCAAATCACAAATAGCTTTTAAACTTATTCCAAAGGAATAAAGAAACTAATAAAAACTACATTTGTATATAAAAAAGTTGTTCTTTTTAAGCATTTATTATAATTGATTAATGATCTGCTCAACAAGCATTAACAGTTATTTCTACTCAATTGACAGCTGCATGTTCAAATTTACAAAATAATTGCACTCTTATAAATTGATACAAAAATATATCAACACAGTTTCACAATTTACGCAACATACATTACAATAAGAAGTACAAGAATATTATTATTAATTTATAAGAGCATAGTAATTTTTGTTATGAATTAATAATTTATAAAATAATTAGTGTCATAAAACCTCAATAAATATTATAAATGAAAGCAATATATTTACATACATATGTTACTTTATTAGGACAGGAACAAGAAACTGTAGTTTTTATTATTCTCAAAAGTTATTTCATGCGTTTCTCTTGCGAAATAATTTTTTTTTAATTTATTAATTAATTTAGGCTAAAAATATTGTTAATAGGATTACAGTGAGAAAAGAAGATACTAAAATAATTTCGCTGCAAACTTTGGCTTTCATTACTTCCTATTGAACAAATATTGCTTTAATTGAATAAAAAAGAGATTTAATTTACATTGCTGTTTACAGAATATTTACGCGATCATTTGAACTTTTACTCTAATACCGGATTCTATTGTTAAACTTCTGAAAATAATACTACAGGAGAAGTTGCTCTTGGTGAGGAAGATTATATGCAAATGTTTTTGACAATAATTCAAAATAAATAAAATACGGAATCAATGCCACAAAAATTAAAAACTGATTCTTTACTTCAAATTCTAAATTAAAAGTGCTTACGTATCATGCAATTTTGATAACTTTGGAGAGTTCAAAAATAAAAGAAATGTGTTGACATTTGTTTAATAGAAATAAATGAAAATAAAATTAAGATATCTACATATTGAATGTAGAAAATAAAAAAATCTCGCTTCCTCTCCTGGCGGCCACCTTTAGCATCATCTACTTCCATTTACATTTTTTCCCTTCATCATGCGATATTTCTCTTTTTTTCCCCTGTTTTGGGGCCGCCTGTCATTGCCGGCGCCCAGCAGTGCATGAAGCGAGTCATGTTGTTTTCTCAGAGCTCTCCACTGTGTACTGCTCTCCCCCAGGCGGACTGATACACTTCTCTCCGGATCACCACTTGATATGATAGCAGGGCCATCCACGCCAGGCTTCACTGACGTCATGATCTGCGATAAAAAAGAAAAGCAGGATGGATTTAGAAGAAAAAAAGTCTGTGGGAAATTCAATAGTTAAAAATATTACATGAGGTACAGACCCTCATCTTTAAGAGTAATTTTTTTTTAAGGTCAGTTTCCTTGCTCACATTATGTAGCCTCTAGGCAGAAATAAACCCAAATGTTCTTAAGCATTGAAATTTGCTTTCTCATATTAAAGTCTCTTTGCTTTTACTCCCTTAGATATTAGAGGAATGTGTGTGATTATGTAGTTAGTGATATAAATAACCTGCAGTGTTATTAAACTTTGTTGTTTGATATAACCCTTACTCATTGTAAGCATGTCAAGATATGAAAGAATAGTAAGGCAAATTTTAAAGTATAATGCACATATATGAATATATTAATAATAAAATATAATATTGATTAATTTTGGCAGCATTTCACATAATTCCTTTGTAAAGGATTTTTTGAAAAGAGAATACTTACAAGAAGGTAACAATCAGAGTAAAATAGGATAGTACACAAATATATAGGCTAGGAGTTATAATAGGTTTTGTGTAGAATAAAAAAAAATATATATATATATTACTTTCTAAAAAACTACAAACATTTAGGAAAATTTTACACTTAAAACTTTCTTAAATTTCATTATATGAGGAATATTATATGCTGATAATTAAAAGTATAATAAAAAGAATATTATATGTTTTTTTTTTTTTTTTTTTTTTTTTTTTTAAAAAAAAAAAATATATTCAATATATTCTCTGCAAAATTTGGCACCAAATTTTTTTTCCTAGTTTCTCTCTGAGTTTTGATAGTAAGAATATATAAATAATTTCTTTGTAAAGTAATTCCGCTTTTTTAATTTTTTGAAAACGCATTTTTAATAAAAACATGTATTTTACTAATACGAGATCAAATTGTACCAAAAGTCACAAATTTCAAAAACGATAATTAAGCTATCAAGCAAACAAATAAATTTTAAAAAATCTTATGTCACTAATATTATTTAAAGAACATTTGTAATTTTGTCTCTCTTTAATAGTTCTTTCAAGACAATTGTGTAAAAGCACACACATATATATAACTCTTTTCTGCAAAATAGAAGCGAATAACATCAATCAATAATCATTTTTGTAATTCTTCAATAATAATTTGTTATTTTTGTCTGTTATAAGTTCTTTCGTATAAACTAAAATCTGACTAAAGTTGAGTATCCACAAGAGTTTGACAGAACAAAGAATTCTGGACTCAAAAACAGTGAATAATAAACACAACAGAAATGATATTCTTGTCATGTTTACTATTGTGTTACTAGTGTTTTAACAGTATGAGGCTTTAATTTTGTTGGAGAAAAAAACTCGATTGTTTTCAAATAGTATTCAATAATATGGGATGTTTTTATTGTTCCGGTACACCTAGGATTAGAAGCAATTTTTTTTTTACCATAACTTTTCTTAACATACCAAAGAAATCAGGGCTGTTTTAATATGAATGCCGATTATAAATTCACTGAATAATCAAAGAAATGTGTATCAAATGAATGAAAATTCAAATAGGGTATTATCGAAATTTTTAAAAAAGACGCTTGCTAATCATTGAATTTCAGTAAATTATATACATCAATGATGAATTCCGGCAGGTATGATTGTCGGGTTTTTGTAACTAGATTTTTATTAATAAGCCATTACATGTCGTCTTGTTCAGTGAAATAAATCAGTTCCTAGACAATCGATACTTTAAGTAGGTAAAATTATATATTGTAAAAAATACTATATTTTAGGTAGATATAACTCTCTCTCTCTCTCTCTGTTTAAGCATTCTTGTCAATTTTTTTCCTCATACCAAACCTTAACGATTTCATTAAAGTTGGTCTAATTTTTATTCTCAGTACAAATAAATCTTTCTACATACATAAAGAAAGATAATTCTACTTATTTTAATCGCGGGCGCGGGAAACAAACGCATCGTTTCGTTTAAAAACAGAATAGTATCAGTAATACATAAATAAATCTACTTTTAAATATATTAAGTAGTCCCTATAACAGAAACAGGATAGAACATCCGAATAATTAAAGCTAAGAGCGCTAAAGGCTATTTTTCAAATAATGGCTATTATATTTAAAAAATCTTACATGTCTTAAAGTAAAAACTCTAAAGCAAAACTTCTATATTCTTAAAATAAAAACTCTTAAGTTTACATTTAGTAAAAGCAGATTTCTGAAGTCTACATTTCTTAAAGTAAAAACTCTAAAGTAACACTTTCTTAAAGTAAAACATTGTAAATAAATGAAAAAAAAAATCGTGAAAATATTTTAATCATCCTGAAGATGATTTCATCATTTAAATCACACATAACGAACTTTTATCCTACCGTTTAATTGTGAATGGAAATTCAAGACAAAACACTACATCCATCGGATAATCTGGTGGGTGACATCTGTATTTTCTAAAGACGCCCATTAAAAAAAAAAAAAGAAAGAAAGAAAACGAGAGTGCTTTGTAAGCTCGCTCCAATAGTGTTTCATTAGTGAAGTAATAAAAGAGTTTGGGAATTTGCTTGGCCTTCAATACTTGGTATGAAAACGAAGAGAAAATATTTCACCGTTTTGGCTGTTTAAGGATAAATCTGTAATTCTCGTGACATCCAGGAAGTCATAGAATCACTTGGTGATTTTGTCATTCGTGGGTGGAGAGGACGACCATTCTGGACTCGTTTATCATTCGTCAGACTTGATGAGTGACAACTCTTGGCGCTGCATTTTATAATCATGGACTTTTTCCCTATTATTATCATTATTATTGAAGCTACTGTTCTTTCTAGGGTGAAAACCGCACTCGATCATTTCAAAGAAATATTACTATAAATTGTATTACCTAAATGTAAAAATTTTGTCTTGAAAGTTCAAATTTGTCATGACAGAATCCAGATTTTAGAATCAATATTACAATTGCACAAGTAAGCAATCTTCTTATATTTCGCTAACCGAAAGGGTCAATTTAACTTCTCCTTTACTATTATCACTTTCTGTGTTGGTGGTTGGTTTGGTTCTTTTGTTTTTTTAGCGATCATTTTGTTTTTGCACATGAGGGCTAACTAACCAGTATCTACAATTTAAAGTAGATTCCGAATTGCTATGAACATCCAAGACCATGGTGGGATTCACACCCATGAACTATTGAACCAAAGGTCAGAGTTATAACCATTCAGCTGCCAGCTCGGCATTATCACTTCCTTAAACAGATTGTGCAAATTTACGTTTATGTTGGAAAACATATTAAGCTGTGATAAACTCATTCACATTAGGATATTTAGCTATTATTCGTAGTCGCAGAGTTATCATTTCACTTAGAAATCATAGCTACCGCGACCTGTTTAACGTGCCTCATCCATTTTACGTAAACACGACGGATCTTCGATTAAATCGGAAATGAACTCATTACTTTCCGATAATTAGAAGGATGCCTTTCCAATCTTGTCACTGAGTCCTTACAATGATACTATAAAGAATTTTCCTAATATCACTCGTACATGTTCTTATTTAATATACAAAATTATTTAAAAATGCATAATATTCGCTTATTTCATTTGAAATAAAATATGTTTAAAAATCGAGATAGATAGTAAAACACTTTTCTCTTTGTTAAGAATTAAAAGTTAAGAGAAATTATACACAATTTTTAAATTATGAAATCTAAAATCATAATCTGACAATGATATTATACAATAACTATTAAAGTAATTTATATTGGCAGTGAAATTGTAATTCATTAAAAATTCTCCTAAACATCAAACATACATCTTTACTTTATAAAAAGCACAATATATGTTTATTTTTCATAAAAAATTTTAAATATAGAAAGAGAAGAAACCATCCCTACTTTAAATATTAAAATTTAAACAAAATTTTTCATATATTTTAAGTTAGGAAAACTTTAAATTTTGAGATCATGACTATTATTCCCGTTTTATGTCATTTTTTTAGTATATAAGTAAATTGTCTGACAATGTTTGTAATTCATGCTTTTATATATACCTACTAGCAAAATTTAAAAAGAAATTTCTAAAATCTTCCTTCTTGCAGGTTTAATAACTTTTTTCATCTAATTGTTTGATTATAAATATTCGAATTTGATGTTCAAGTAACCTGTAGCTTCTGAATAAAATAAAAAGTTTCTTGGATTTCAGAACCGTCTTAAGCTATCAGAAAAATGGACCATGAAACCACAAGATCAAAGCTACTATGCGCTTGTCAATGTCAAACAGGAGTCAGTCTCTGAATATCATGTGGATGCCAACGAGGAAAAAATTGATGACTTGGAAGACTTTCACAGATTTTATTGTATAAACTCTCATGAGAAAAAAAACACAGGCAGTACGGTGGATTGTCTTGAGGACGAAAAGATGGATGTCAGCCGAAAACAGACAACAGAAACGAAACATTGGTAAAAAGCTTTTAAGAAATGAGTCGTTAAAACTTTAATATGAATGTATATTGGATTTGAATGATTTCCTTATTATTTTAAACTATGAATGTAGATATTTAAGCAGTTAACATAGACTTTATGACTGGCATTCCGATTAAATTATTAATTGCTGGAAATATTTCAAAGTCTGACAACTTTATAGAACAAGTATTCAGGTTTTGGAGACATGTTAAATATGCAACGTTGTTCGCATAATAAATTACATTAAATGTGTATGTATGTGTGTGTGACTAAATATAATATAATATATATAAATATAATACCTAACTAAATATAGTATATATGAAAACTAAATATAATAATAATACTTTTCGTTTTTATCTCTCATAATAGATATCTGCTTAAATTTTATTTACATTCTGAATTTTGATGAGTCCTGTGATTATTTTTCTGTTGGAATTGGTATAATTCTTTAACAAGAATCTTTATAACATAATTCTTATAACTGATGACGTTTCCAGATTTTTCTCTCGTTAAATTTCAGTTTCAGTGATGATCCATACGAAATTTATTCTACGAAATACACTGCTGGCCACCGTAAATGCAACGCCCTGAAAGAAACATGCAAATACATAAAATTTACAATATGCGTTAGTGGAGGTGAGATATGCAAATGATTAGAATTTCAACGCAGACACACATCGCACGCATCTGTGGTGCCATTTCAAAGCGCAATAAAAGGCTTGGGGATTTCGAAGATTTCAAGCTCGACAATTTTGTTTTTCTTGTGCTTTTGTTTTTCCAAGAAAACGATCAATTATGCCTCGTAGAAAACAGCGATCCTTTTTTTTATCAAGTATCCGAGTTCGAGAGAGGAAGCATAATAGCCTACCGAGATAGTGGATTATCTTTCAGGGATATCGGAATTCGTGAAGCAAGAAAACAAACAACTATTATGCTAATATATGATCGTTGGATGCAAGAGGGTATAATGGACCGACGTGTTCTATCACATCCACCTGAGTGCACCACTTCACTCAATGACAGGCAAACTGTGCGCATGGCAGTGACGGATCTCTCAGCCACATTACGAATCATAGTACATCACATTCAGTCTGTAACGCTCCATTTAGTGTCTACGCATACCATTCGACACCGTTTACAGCAGAGTGGTCTGTCTGCAAGAAGTCCATTGCTTCGTCTACGCTTGACGCAGAACCACAGTCGTCTCTGCCGCCGATGGTGCAATGAAAGAGAGATGTGGATGGCAGAATGGAATGAAATTGTCTTTACTGACGAGTCATGCAACTGTCTGCAACTTCTGTCTGCAACATCACGATGATTGTGTTTGAGTCTGGAGACACCGTGGAGAGACGATGCTGAACAGCTGCGTTATGCACCGCCACACTGGTCCTGCACCAGGTATTATGATATTGATATCACTCTTGCACTCCTCTATTACGCATTGCCAGTTCTTTAAACAGTTAACGCTACATCTCCTAGATGTTGGAGGCAGTTCTCTTTCATTACCTTCAAGGCTTGCCGACTGCCATATTTATACAGGATAATATGCGACCACACATATCTCGTTGTCCAAAGTTTCTTCGTCAGTCTCCAAATCGAATTGCTTCCCTGGCCGGCTCGTTCTCCGGATCTTTCGCTGATAGGAAACATGTGGTCCATGGTTGCTCAATGATTGACACAGATCATATACCCAGCTGCCTCTTCAGAATAACTTTGGCAATGTGTGGATGCTGCTTAGTCTGTTGTACCCCAGAACACGTCCAAAGTTTCTTTGAATCAATGCCGAGGCGTGTGTCAGCGGGGATCTCCAATAGCGGCGTCTACTCTGGCTACTGATTTTGGCAGGAGATGCACTTCACAGAAATCTATAAAATTAATCCTTTGATACCTGATCTCAACATGTTATCTACAAAATAAATTTTGTTTTGATATCTCTTGTCTTTCTAGGTGTTGCAATTTGGGTGGCTATCAGTATATTTTTCAAAATTTTGTATGGTTATGCTCAGTTTATTTTTTCACCAAAATTCAATAAATATACCTTAATTTACAAATAACATGTTTGCTTTTAATAATATTCTAATGGAATAAGTATTTTGATTCTACGTCTGTTGCTTTGAAATGTATACATTGGTTTTCTATCACTTTATAGTCATCAAAGAAATATACTATCAAAAAGTTATTTCTAAAAATGAATATTTTAATCCAATAGTCAAATATTATCAGAAAAAATTGTGTATAACCCATTTGGCGGTGTATTTGTAGCTTTTGGAGAAAATGTTTTTTCCCATGTCCGGCAATGGAATGAGATTGCCAAAGTCAAAGACCGTCATGCTGAGAACACTTGGGTAAATAAAAAATTTTGTACCAATGGCACTCAGCTGGTGAGAGAGAAGAAGAGAGTCTGCTCTGACTTCGATTCCTTCCCTTGATCTGCTGTGTCTAGCGGCTTCAGTCAGCAGAAATATGCAATCGGAGCTTACTCCAATAAAGTAACTTAATTTGATCCATTTCATAGATAAGAATAATTGGTAAATTTTTCAGGGATTTAACAAACTTATGGATTGCCTAGAATCGTAATGGGGAGTTTCAGGTGCATAATTTACAAAAATATTTTTATCTTTGCAGTTCCTTTTCTTGTAATATCAGGACTAATTTCACATTTTTCAGATATAAATTTGTTTTCCTGGCACTTACATCGAAACAGTGCTTCATAGCTTATAGTATCAAAAAGACAAGGAAATTCCACTTGCTGAATTTGTTTTAAAATCTGAATTAAAAGCGAGGTTCCTTTAAAACAGGGTTTCTTAACTTGTGGTTCATGGACCCTTTGGGGGTCCGCCAACTGATCCTAATTTTTAAAATGTTTGCAAATCAATAATTAAAAAAAAAAGCTTTTTGTCATGGTCAACTTCTGTAACTTCTGTTTTTGTCTGTTTTTGTCTGCAACTTCTGTTTTTGTCATGGTCAACTTCTGTCTGCCATTTTCCAATAATAGAGACCTCCACAATACGAGGAAGAAACATTCGCAACCATCTAAAATTTGAAATTTTTAGAAACACAAAGCAGCCCTTGAATTTTACTTGGAAGTAAAATGATGTTAAAATCAGTTCCGCAAAGTTCTTGCAAATTTGTATGCAACAAAATATTTGTTTTACTTTTTCATAAGTAGTAATTAAATTTTTTTTTCAAGTGTTTTTTTTTGTGTTTTAATGTTTGTTCTTAATTTTTCATTTGATTATTTGATATTTTTTGTAGCCCAAAATATCCAAAAAAAGGAAGTAGGATGAAAATTATGTAAAATATGAATTCTGCTGCATGAAGGAATCGGATGGTGTTGAAAAACCACAATGCTTTCTGTATGGAAAAGTTTTGGCAAACGCCAGTATGAAACCGGCAAAATTGATAGAGCATCTAATATCTCTTCATACAGAAAATGCATCTAAAGATCTAGAATTTTTTACAAAGAAGAAAGCCCAGTTTTCGAAATCTGGATTATTAAACAAACTTGGATTTGCTATTTCACAAAAACCTTGAGGCATCTTTCAGAATTGCATATCGTATTGCCAAAAGTAAGAAACCGCACACTATTGGAGAGATTAATTAAGCCATGTGCGCTGGAAATGGTTGAATTACACTACTGCCCATTAAAATTGCTACACCAAAAAGGCGACATGCTACAGACGTGAAATTTATACGAAAGGAAGAAGGTGCTGTGATATGCAAATGAGTGATATGCAAATGATTAGCTTTTCAGCGCATTCAGACAAAGCAGGCGCCAGTAGCAACACCTACATTGTGTTTAAATAAGGAAATTGTTCAGCCGGTTCCTCATACACAAATTGCATTTGAACGTTGTTGCCTGGTGAAAAGTTGTTGTGATGCCTCGTGTAAGAAGGAGAAATGCGTACCAGCACGTTTCTGACTTTGATAAAGGTCGAGTTGTATCGTACCGGGATTGCGGTTTATCTTATCGCAGTATTGCTGCTCGCGTCGGTCGAGAGCCAATGACTGTTAGCAGAATATGGAATCAGAATATGGAATCGATGGGTTCAGGACGGTAATACGGAACGCCATCCGGGATCTCAACGGCCATCTATTACTAGCAGCCGAGACGACAGGCATATTATCCGCATGGCCGTAATGGATCGTGCAACCACGTCACGAGCCGTGAGTCGAGAAACGGGGTCGTTTGGAAGACAACAAGTGTCTGCACGAACAGTTCGACGACGTTTGCAGCAGCATGGACTCTTTGCTCGGAGACCATGCCTGCGGCTTCCCTTGACGCTGCGTCATAGACAAAAGCGCCTTCAATGGTGTGATCAACAACGAACCTGGGCGCACGAATGGCGAGACGTCATCTTTTCAGATTAATTCAGGTTCTGTGTACAACATCATGATTGTCGCATCCGTGTTTAGCGGCATCGTGGTGAACGCACACTGGCAGCGTGCATTCGTCATCGTCATTCTGGCCCATCTCCTGGCGTAATGTTACGGGGTGCCATTAGATACATGTCCCGGTCACCTCTTGTTCGCATTGACGGTGCTTTGAACAGTGCACGTTACATTTCTGGTGTGTTACGACCCGTGGCTCTACCCTTTATTCGAGCTCTGCGAAACCCTACTTTTCAGCAGGATAATGCCCGACCGCATGTTGCCAGTATTGTACGGACCTTCCTTGATACGGAACATGTTTGGTTGTTGCCCTGGCCAGCACGTTCTCCAGATCTTTCACCAATAGAAAACGTCTGGTCAATGGTTGCCGAGCGACTGGCTCGTCACCAAACGTCAGTCACTCTGGTTGATGAACTGTGGCATCGTGTTGAAGCTGCATTGTCATCTGTACATGTACATGGAATCCAATCTCTGCCCAGGCGTATAACTGCTTTTATTACTGCCAGAGGTGGTTGTTCTGGGTACTGATTTCTCAGGATCTACCCAGCCAATTTTTTTGAAAATTTAATCACTTGTTATTTCTAGTATAATATATTTGTCCAATAAATATCATTTTGTTATCTGCATTTCTTCCTGATGTAGCAATTTTAATGGCCAGTAGTGTAGTTTGTGGACTGGAACAGGGAAAAAATTTGAGGCTATTCCACTGTCCATTGATGTGATACATTAAAAAATAGTTGGAATTTCTTGCAATATCTTGAAACAGATCATCGATGAATTGAAAGCATTGCCATTTCCCTTTAGTATGCAACTGGATGAAACTACAGACATCTCGAATTATAGGCATCTTCTTGTTCGTTAAGTGTCTGCTGATCCTATCAATGAAGAATTCTTATTTTGTGAGCGTCTTTTGCAAACTACAAAGGCAGTTGATGTTTTAGCGATTTTAAAAGTTTTCTTTTCCAAACTCTTCGACTGGAAACAAAAACTTCATTCACTTTGTACGGATGGAGCACTTGCGATGCTTGGCAATAAATCTGCTTTTGCCCATTTGGTAAATAAAAGAAGCCCCTAATATTATTGTTACACATTTTTTTACATAGACATGCACTGGCTACAAAAACTCATAGTACAGAAGTATTGTCAATAGTTATTAAAACTGGGAATTTTATTAGAAGTAGAGCTCTTAATCATCGTCTTTTTAAAACATTTTCAAGAAATGGACGCTGAACATGAGGTACTTCTGTACCACACGGAAGTGCGCTGGCTGTCATGAGGGCAGGTTTTGAAACGAATTTTCATGTTGAAGACAGAAGTATCACTTTTTTCAGAAGAAAAAAATAACTCACTTTTCGAATATTTCAAGAAAAAAGTTTTTATATTTAAATTGGCTTACCTGGCAGACATTTTAAACCACATGAACAATATTTGTCTTTCAATTCAAGGCCCTGATACAACAATTATGGATACCACTGAGAAATTACAGGCATTTTTATTGAAAATGTTACTTTTTAAAATTAGAATTCAAAATGGAATGTATGCAAACTTTCATATGTTGGACGAAGTGTTTTTTGAAAATGGATCTCGGAAAGATAGTTTCTTATTGAATAACGTGAAAAATGAAATCTGTGAACATCTGAAAGTACTTTAAGTTTCATTTGAAAAATATTTTAATTCGAATAGAATAAATATAAAAGATGAGTTGTGATTTCGTAATCCTTTTCTTTGTGGTATTGACTGTATCGATGACATTTACCTTGCCAAAGATGAGATAAGTGATTTGAAAACAAAGTCAAAAATGGATTTCGATTCAAAAACTCTTGGAGAGTTTTGGTCTTCTTTAGGAGAAGCCTACCCATTACTTGTAAAGCAAGCTATGGCAGCCTTTATTCGGTTTGCTACAGTATATCTTTTCTAAGCGGGATTTTCCACCCTTGTCACGATAAAAACAAGACATCGAAATCGACAGAATGTCGAACATTGTAAGCGCATTGCTTTATCGAAAACCACCCTCAATTCAATCTGCCAATCAAGGAAATGAAGCAACAGCCTTCCCCTTAAAGATTTTAATTTCTTCAATTTTTTTAAGCTATTCAAATAAAAATATTGAAATAATTAAATAATAAAACAGAATATATTTTGTAACGAATGATGTTTAAGCAATTTTTTTCATAGAGGGGTCCGCGTGACATATTTAAAATTTTTAAAGTGATCCATTGTGCCGAAAAGGTTAAGAAACTCTGGTTTATAAGAACTGGCGAATCCTTGTCTTATAAACTAACAGCAGCATTTCCTTACGAAGCAGAACGCATCATAATCCGAATGTTGTAGCATAAACTATGTTTCAAGTGAAGGAAAATTTCAAAATATTTTCTAACGAAAATCTAATTGCATGGGTTTGTAAAGATAGAAAGAATGTGCGAATGCTTATTACTCTACCATTCCTTTCATTTTTTTTATAACTAATCGACATTTTATAATAACTCCATCAACGAAGAATAACTCAATTGACATTTTATAAAGCAATTTCCAAATAACTACAAGCTCCAGTTTCTCAAGTGGGAACATAAATTTAAGGGGTGACAATTTAAAATCGAGAACGTTGCAATGAAATTTCAAGAAGTTTCATTTCTTAATCCCTCCATGCTAAAATCTGTTCACTTACTTTGAGTTAAACATTTTAAAAAGTTAACAGAATGAATACATAATGCGACAGATCTGTTCGCGTAACCAATTTGATTAGTGAAATCAATAGAATAAGTAAGTCTAAGAAAAATTATTAATTTTTTTTACATCAATGATTTTGAATATATTTGTTTGGAGAAAAATATTTATGTTTAAACAGTGTAGATAGCTTACCTTTTGTTGTGTGCTGTTAGTATGCACAATTATATGTATGCACTACATGTAATATTTAATTTTAAGCACAATTAATATGTATGAAACTGTTATGGGCTCTTGAAACAGCTTACAGTGCTATTCTATACTTTGAGCACACGATAGAAATTTTAAAATTTTATTCACAATTTTTTTTTATATATAATTATACTTTTTATTCAAAATAAGATGTATACTAAGTATATTCGATATTAAAAATTCAAAACTGTTTTATAATGTACATTGGTATACAGACTTTATCTTTAAAAAATTACGTCTTAAAGATAAATTCTATACGAGTACAATTGTTATATCGAAAAAATTATCATGTGACCAAGGATCATTAAAGGATACTTCCAACTGTTTTCAAAATTTAAAAAAAGAAGTATAATAAAGTAAAAAAAAAAATTGAAATTCTTTAACTAACTATTATCTCATTTTAAGTTCTTGTACATTAATAAAATTGTAGAATTATCTACATCTCTCTATCTAATTCTAACAATTAAACTGCTAATTAAGACACCATTAAAAGTGTTTCGACTAAATATACACCTTATCCACACATAAATAGGCATCAAATCGATTCTTAAAAAAATTAAAAAACATAACTATTTTGATTTAAAATTATAGTTCGAGATTATATTTCACACATTAAGACTATCCTTGAATCCCTTCTGTTACAGGACGTTTAATGAATGGTGTCGAATCGCCCATCTCTCTCTCTTTTCCTTTTTTGATTCCTAAAGAGGCTTCAATTGTTTCTGTAATCTCGTGTAATGAGCCGGCATCTCTCGAAACTCAGAGCTAAAAGAGTTGAGTCCTTTTTGTGACTGTCACGAAGAAAGCCCCAAATGAAAATGAATGAGTAAATAATCAAAGCCATTAAAATTTACCAACTAAAGTGGTAATCTAACTCTCCTCTTCTTCATGCTGATGATACTCTGAAGTTGTATCAAAAGGAAAGAGAAAAGTCGCTAGTTTTTTTTTCTTTAATTCTAAGTGGACAGGTAAAGAACATTTTATGTTTATGATAGTCATTAGATTTGTATTATTATTCTAATATGCTCATCTGGTTGACCTTTTTTTCTAGTTACTGAAGACGAACGCTATTCGTAAATTTACCTCAAGACTTCCGCATCAAATTTTTAACTTTCGAATTGAATTTAAGTAATCTGCAATAAATTACTTAAAATATTTAGAGTTAAATATGCTATTTTGAATCAATTTTGTGTCTAGTTTTAATTTCCAAATGAAGTTTTCATGCCATAAATATTTATTTGTACACCGTAATTTAATTTTAAGGTATTGCTTGCTATAATTGTATTCTTTATATTGCTGCTTATTTTGAGAACTAAATTTAAATTTGAGAAATATTAAACAAAAGATTGTTTTTGTACATTTAATTTTATATATTTTCTGTTGATTTTTTTATTAAAAATAAAATTAATTGAAAGCATTTTAAGTAGATGTGAAAATTATAAAATGCATGTTAAGCATTAATTGTGAATATTTATGGAATTCATTTTTAAAATTCATAACAAGAAAACGACGAGTTTAAGTCTGCTGTAACAAAAAATTTAATTAAAAATAAAAAATATCAACAATGCTTTACAACTGTAGTTAGTAAAATCAAATTTGATAGAAATTCATATTTTCTAAAACATGTGAAAAAATTTTACATTTTTCTTCATATTAAGAGAAATAAGTAACCTTATCATATAACCAAATATGAACCAAAGTTTCTGAAGTAAATATGTTAAAATGGAAAATAAGTTTCTGGTTAAAAATATATAAATAAAAAAAAACGATGAATAGCAAGTTATTTTATAAGGGAAATTTACAAGCACATTTTAAAATTTTACATTAAATCTATAGGTATTGGAGATTACGATGTCTTAATTTTATTCGTGGTACCCAGATGAAAAGAGGATATTTTCTTAAGTAACAGCGAATGGCGAAAAAGTTTATAGCTATTAAAATATTTGTTATGTATCGAGGAAAAGTTATTTTTTAATATCTTAGATTCTCTATTCTTAAATAATTTAAAAGCATTTCTTAATAAAGTAATGTAATTATTAATTATTAGAAAATCCATAAAAAAATACTATATTTGAGAGTCATCTGTTACATATATGCTAGCTCATATTTTTGTGCTAAATTTACCTGTAGTTAAATCAAAGGAAGAATAAAATTTTGCTGAGTGATTAAATAATTTTACTCAAATTAGTGATATGGCCTGTAATATTGTATCTTTTTCTACCTCACTAAGCCTAAATAAGTTTCAAGTATTTCTACATTTCTAATGTTAGAGGTTTTAAAAAGAACATCATAATGAACCATTTCTTTTTTTTTTCTTGTTCTTTATAGTAGTAGTCCCGAGCCTAAGAAAGAAAGCAGATTGATTTCAATTATTGACCAATTGAGAATCAACAAAACAAAAGACTTGCCTGATATAAAAAATAAACAAGGAGATAATTCTTCCTCGCAAGGATTGCAGAATCGATTACAAAGCAATGGTAAGCTATGATTTCAATATACAAGATATTTATTTAATATAATATATTAAATAAATATATAGAAATTATTTAATATAATATATTAAATAAATATATAGAAATTATTTAATATAATATATTAAATAAATATAGAAATTATATTTAATAATTATTAGCATGGATTTATTATTTTAGTCTTATCCACCTATGTTTACCCTTAAAAAAATCCCTTAATCAGTATTAAGACAGAAGTTTTCAGGAGATTTTGTAAATAAATTACGCTAAAAAATGCCGAGTGATCTTCAGTATTCGATTAGGGTCACATTTTTCTAACTTGTTTAGGATCGTAAATAAATCTCTTTCAGTATTCAGTCAAATAATAAAGGTTTGATTCAGATTAAATTGGCTTCTTCGCATTATTTTTGAAAAGTTAATTTTAATCGTTTAGATTAATTGATTGTAATTTAATTAATCTAAACGATTAAAATTAACTTTTCGATTAACTAACGATTAAAATTATAAATTTAATTTTAATCGTTTAGATTTAAGATTGATTGAGTTTTAAGAAGTAAGAGAATAGATATTTACTCTGTCTAGAATTCCACTGGATATTTTCAAGATTATTCAAGATATTTTCAACATCTTCCTACTCAAAGACATAAATAAAAGCATTTCCTTTTTCTTAAGTTACTTTTCCCTAAAATAAAGTATATATAGCAGGTATATGTACTCCTTACATAATGGTTCTCGTTGCATACTTTGTGAAAGAGACCAAAAATTCTAATTTCTCTTGGAAGTTATAACTTTCACTGGCTCTTCTTTAAAAAAATACTTTTTCAACATAAAGCTTGTATGAGTAAGTTGTTCTAATACCTTATTTCTCTTCACAGCAATTAATTTCTATGTGCACTTGATTCATTGATGCAATATAAATCGTCGAGCGTTGCATTTGAACTCGATTATTTTTTTCACAACATACAACGATTAAATTTATTACTTACGCTATTTTTGTTTTCAAATTTCTGTTATCTTTAAGCAAATTACGCAGTTTGTTATGTTATAGCTAAGCAGACATAAGAAGCTATAAACTTTGTTCCGAGAT